>JAULAV010006053.1:0-85047 GCA_030789695.1 Scilla litardierei
CCTCTCGTGATGAATCTCCCCTAACTGGACATAAAAACCCCTAACCCCTCCCTTACTCCGGCAACCCCCGCCGTTTCCTCCTGCTGCTTCAAGCGGAACCATCAATTGGATCAGAACACTAGCTCAGCTTCTAGATCCTTATGGTAAAATCTTGGGTGAGCTCAAGAAAGAAATTTTTTTGTGGATTTACTTTTGTGCTTTTGATGTTTTTATTTGAAGAGGCATTCATATTTTGCATACTTGTTTAAATCTATGGTAACATTGAGTGATGAATTCTATTTTACAGATCTAGGGAAACATTATATATGAATTAAGGGGAAATGAATTTGTTAGATATCTAATAAACCAAATGATCAAATGCTACTTAATGTGACCAGTAAGATTTCAAACAACCAATAACTTACCAGCCATAAATTATATGAATTAGCCAAATCAAATCTCAAACTTACATGTTCTCCTTACAAGTTAATTGTGAACTTATGCAATCAAATTTCACTAGTATTGGATAAGACCAAATAACTTGCATAAAAATAATCCTGAAACCAAAATCCTCAAGATCCTGCTATTATATAATTCATTTTCTTAGTGATAAAATTCATTGTGATACAATGTGGATTTTTAGCAGCATATTTGCAAAGTTTGCTGCTTTTCTTTTATTTAGAGGACCATCCTGCATATAAATGAAGTGTATGGTCAAACCAGTTCTCTAGCTAATGCTAACATAGATGAAATCGAATGTAGTTTGCAGTGATTTCATGATTAATTACTGCTTGATCAATATATAAACCTGGTGGCTATGCTTTTTTCCTTGACACTTCTTGTTAATAATGTAAAAGTCAGCTCACCACCGGTGTCCATTACAACAAGAAGAAAGCAACATAAGGTAAAAAGGTTAAGATTATGACGTGCGTTTATATTTCATATATTTGCGCACGTTTTCTTCCGTGTTTTTCCGTATTTTACCGCCGTCTTATATTCGTTTTCTAGTGTTTTCTTGTTTTCTTTCACTTTTCCGTGTTTTCCGTATTTTGCAGGAGTTTACTGGCATATGGGGCATAAAACGATGATATCATGTGTCCCCGGAGCAACGGGAGGGGTCACGCATGATCCAGGGGGTCAAACGACGAAGATTGCATCTTTCAGCCCCTCGCCCGGTCGGTTGGTCATCTTCAACCGATCGGGTGATGCACGCGTGCACCACCCGGACGCAGCTTGGAGCTCACGAGAAGTCAACCGGTCGGTTCGCAGGTCGGTTCAAAAGACCCAAGTCTCTGGATTTCTACTGTAATTACCAACCGATCGGGTGACCTTCAACCGATCGGTTCATCTGTAGCTGACTTCCAAAGGCAAAGACACGGTCAGCTCAACCGGCCTCCTCACCCGACGGCACCAAGATCAACCCGGTCACATTCATATGTCAACCGACCGGGTGAAGATGACCGGGTGAAGTTCCGCATCGCGCTGTAATTCTGTGAAGCAGTTCACCCGATCGGTTGACTTGTCAACCGATCGGGTGATGTCGTTTTCTATATATAGAACCCTAGGTTTCCCAGATTCGGGAGTTGATTATTTTTTGCTGTTTTCTTCATTTTGTGACGGCTGTAAATTTCCAGTTTTTGTAAGTTTTCAGATCTTTGTCAAACTTTAGTATTATCTTAATTGCTTTACTACCATTGCATTTCTATTGTCTGATCATGATTTTTACGGTTGCTTTCTGTTTAGATCGCTTTTTACTAAATATGTGTGAGTAGTTCCCAAATCTGGGATTTTGGCGGAAACCCCTTCGTGGGCTCTTCCCGATGCGTCCATAGGACTAGGAAATCGATAGGGATTAGGAATCTAACGGTTACGCGGGGTGTTTTATTGTCATCGACGGGAAAAAGACCGTCTTTGACCGTTGGGCCAAGGGGGAATAAACTTAGCGGTTGACTCCCTAGCCATAGCTCACGCCCTTAGCGTAGACGTCGAATCCTAGCGCGCGGGAGCGGCAGGATGAGACGTTGGGAGTTATCGTTGCGAGCTTAGTGCTCCCGGAGTCGATCAGTGTTAATGGACACGGGAGTGCCCACTGATCGAACCCGGGAAGTCCGGCGTATCATCCTGGGCACCGACCGGAATATCGGGCCCATGGGATGCCGGTACCACTTTCAGAGGCAACGTCTCACCTTTAGACCCTAATTCCGATCGCTATCCTACCCGTAGGCCGTATCGGCAAGAGTCGCTCGATAGGGTGGAAACCAAAGTCCCGGGTTTTTCCTTCATATTGTCTATACCTTGCATTCCTTTACGTGACAACCCATCATTCGATCTGGGCTAGCTCGCCCATGGGGTGATTTTGATCCTCTTTGACACAAGCACATCCACGGCTCCCTGAGTTCGACCCCCAAGCCACACTACAACACCGTGCGCTTGCGGTTACAAATATTTAAATCTCACGCCCCCAATCGTATCATTGCACACATCTAGCGCGTAGCCACCGGGGGGCGGGTCAAGTTTATGGCGCCGTTGCCGGGGAGGGAACGTGCTTGTTATTTTAGGATTTCATGAACCCATGTGTCTAGCTCCCATCCCTACCTCGCGATAATTTTCGCATTCTTCTTTTACCTTTTTATCTTTTTATTTTTATTTCTTATTTCTTATCTTATCTGTTTCTTTCCCACTTTTCGCTTCACGGGTGTTTGTTGTTTTTCATGCGCAGGAGTTCAAGAAGTCTCGACGACTTGCTCCCTGTTGATCCAGAGATAAACGCCACCCTAAGACGTTTAGCCGCCGAGAAGCGAAGAAGAGAGGATCCTGAAGCCATGGGGGTGAACACCCCGCCTCACAAGTCCATGTTGGAGTACTCGATGCCTTCGATCGAGTCCACCTCCGGCATCCGTCCTCCAGCTATAACGGCCCAAAGCTTCGAGCTTAAGCCATCTTTGGTGATGTGGATCCAGCAAGATCAATTTTCGGGTGCACCCATGGAGAGCCCGATTGAGCATTTAGACTCCTTCTTGGAGAAATGTGACACCTTCCGGATAAACGGTGTCACAACTGAGGTGATCTGACTGAAGCTGTTCCCCTTCTCCTTGCGAGATAAGGCCAAGCTGTGGCTTAGGGGGAAGGACCCGAATACATTCAATACCTGGGAGAAGCTCTCAAATGCTTTCCTGACGAAGTTCTTTCCTCCGAGGAAGACTATGAAGCTGAGGAGTGAGATCTCCTCCTTCTCCCAGTCCAGCCACGAGTCCTTGCATGAAGCTTGGACGAGATACAAGGAGATGCAGAGAAGATGTCCCCACCATGAGCTCCCCAAGTGGCAGATCATAAATCTGTTTTATAATGGGTTGAGGGACGATTTAAAATCTTCCATGGACGCCGCGGCTGGAGGGTCCTTCATGTCAAGAAGCGAACAAGATGCCGGACAGATTCTGGAAAATATGGCATCTAACAACGAGCGGTGGTGTGACGAGAGAGCCACACCAAGATCTGGGGGCATCCATAGAGTCGAAGACGTCGACAAATTATCAAGCAAGTTTGACTTGCTGTCGACCCAGATCTCCACATTGATGGTAGGCGCCGGTGGCGTCGGTACACAACAGATTGCTGCGGTGGAATCCGAAGTTTTTGGAGAGTTCGACGGTGGTGACATCTCACCACCGTTGGATCAGGGGAGCACATTATTTTACAATCCTACGGGGAATGCGCCTTTTCCACCACGAACCAACTCCAACCCGGCCTACTCTCCCAACAACCGGAATCATCCCAACCTTAGCTACCGAGCGCCTTATCAACAGCCGACTCAGCAAAAACAATAGATATATCAGCCGGCTAGGCCCCAGCAGCAGTTTCAGCAGCAGCAATTTCAGCAGCAACAACCTCCACAACAGTATCAACAGTATGCTCCTATGAATCAGCAGCCCATCCAACAGCAATACGGACAGCAGAGGGCCATTTCTCCGGTTGAGTCCCTCCTGACTCAATACATCGCCAATTAGGAGAAGATAAATCTGAAGCTAGAGATGGGACAAAGAGTCCTCACTGATCAAGTGACCCAGCTGGGGTTGCAAGTGGCGACCCTTCAGAGACCGTAGAATTTATTACCGCCACAACCTGAGGTGAACCCTGGGGGGTAAATCGGACCTTGGCGCTCGCACATGAGCATGAGAACGTGTCCACCATCCTCTTGAGGAGCGGAACACAAATACCTACGAGAGAGCCCCCCAAAGGACCGGAAGCACCGTTGGTCGTGGAACGACCAACTGAGAAATTAAATGACGACGGTGCTTCGTCGCCGAAGCCAACTACTCCAGAGGGAGTTCATAGAGAGGAGAAGAAAAAGGATGAGAAAGGGAACCTAAGAGTGTTCAAGCTCGTTGTGCCTTTCCCACAACGACTTGCCAAAGCCAAAATCGATGAGAAGTATGGCAAATTCTTCGCCATGGTGAAAGATCTGAGCTTACAAATCCCCTTCCTCGAGGCCATCAAGACAATTCCCTCATATGACAAATTTCTGAAAGACTTGGTGACACGGGGATCTAGAAAAAGAAGGTCGTGTTAACGGCAGAGTGCAGCGCCCTCATTCAGCGCGCAAATTCGCCTAAGCTCAAGGACCCAGGAAGTTTCTCCATCCCTTACTCTATTGGGGAAGTGCAAATCCAGAGGGCGCTCGTCGATCTAGGAGCGAGCGTCAGCTTAATGCCCCTATCGCTGTACAAGAGAATAGGGATGGGAGACTTAGAGCCCACCGACATGACATTACAACTTGCTGACCGTTCGGTCAAGTACCCGATGGGAGTAATGGACGACCTCCCCGTCGATGTGAGAGGAGTACAAGTGCCGGTTGATTTTGTGGTGATGGACATGCTGGAAGACAAGCATACTTCTATTATCCTTGGACGGCCCTTTATGTCAACCGCCGAAGTTTTGATAGACGTGAAGAATGGGAAGCTTTCCCTCAATGTGGGCCAAGAAAGAGTCGAATTTGACTTAGGCTTGTCGATGAAGCATCCAAACCCCCCGGACGATCCTAGTATCAGTATGCTAGAGAACGAAGAAGATAGAGCTGTTGAAACAAGTGCCTGGGAAGTACTCTCGAGGAATCCTCCCGATAGCTTGGGGCACCTTGGAGGGCAAGTTGGCTCCCCAAAGAATGAAGTTGCTAATGAGGCGGTCGCGCGACATGTGATCCCTCCCGGATTCCCTAAGTCTCCTCCTACGAGGAGAAAAGGGAAAGAACCCATGGACCTCACCGGTGATGAGGTCCGGATCCTGAAAAAGATGGCGGTAGACGCCAATTTGAGGGAGAAGCCCCCGGATCCTGTCGACAAAGGGAGGGTAGTTGAGCAAATCTTCTTACAGCCGCCGACTACACCAATAGCCACAAGCTTTGGAGTTGAAGAGATACCAGATTTTGGGCATCACCCGTATCGCCCACCATGAACATCATCAACGGGCGTCGAGCTAAACGACGTTAAACAAAAGCGCTTCATGGGAGGCAACCCATGCTCTAAACTTTTGTTTCAATTTTTAGGATTATTTTTAACTTTATTTTATCTATTTTTATAAATAAATCCAGCCGTAAGAACTTACGTTGTGGAACTTAGGCGATTTGTGGGTTTTTGCAGAAAACAAAGCCCCAACCGATCGGGTGATAACTCACCCGATCGGTTGGGATGTATCAACTAACGGCCGTGTCTGCCACTGAATGAACTGACCGGGTGAGGAAAGAAGAGACTGGTTGGCAGACCGGGTGACCTGGGAAAACTCTCGGGAAAATTTCAGGGATTTGTCAACCAACCGGGTGACAAGAAGCGAGACCGGTTGAGGGACCGGGTGAGAAGCCCTAAACTTTCGGGAAAATCTGTGGAGCGGCCAACCAATCGGGTGAGTTGTCACCCGACCGGTTCACCTGTAGCGCTTTTTCAGCTTAAAATTTCGACCTAAAGTCAACCGATCGGGTGACTTATCACCCGATCGGTTCGACTTAAACCCTATAAATACCCCTCGGACCCATCACCGTCCCCCTTTCTCACTCACCCACGCTTCCTCGCACTTGAGAGGAACATGGCCGCCATTCTTCGCCTTCTCACTCACCTCCACGGACCACCACCACCCTCACCACCACCCTCACCACCACCTTCACCACCTCGACGATCTTCTCCTCCACCCTCCCACACATCCCCACTTCTCCGCACTCCCCCCGCATCCCCCGACCACCCAGCCACACCCTCTTCCGAGGAGGGTGAGGATTCGACTTCTCCTGATTTTTGATTTCACTTTGTTTTTTGACATCCCCCTTACATATTTCTGCACTTTCACGTTCATATTTCATTTCTAGCATTTTCATGTCTAGCTTGAGGGAAGTCTATTTTGGGTGTGTTTTCGTGTTTTGTTTTCTTTGTGTGTGTGTGCTTGTTTTATTTTTTGTGCGTCGTGTCATCTTTCTTTCTTTCTTTCTTTTTCTATTTTTATGTCGTGTGGTTTGATTTTGATTTTTCTTTATTTTCATTTTCGTATCTGTGTTTTTCTTGTTTTTCTTGTCTTTTTGTGTCTGTGCGTATTCCCCCCCATTTTCATTGCCCTCCCGTACTCACTCTTATTGCATTGAGGGCAATGCAAGCTTCAGCTTGGGGGAGTCGCACTTTGTGCGTCATTTGAGTCTTTCTTTTTCGTTTTTGTGTCGTTTTCATCGTGTTTTTAATTTTTCTTTTCTTCTTTTTATCTCTTTCTCCTAGAGATGAACCCTATGATGAATTGCCACAAAATCACACACACCTAGCATAGCATCGACTATCACACTCACTAGCCCTAGGATATCGAGTCCCCCTGCATTTCACGCATCTTGGGTCCACTTAGCTTTTTTGTGAGTCGTGCGTCGTGCCTAGCTGTTTGGTGTGCTTCTGCTTTGTGATTTTACTTTATATACCTGTCCAGGAATGACCCCTAGATTATCACGCTTCGATATGAATAATGCGGTATTTGCTTCTCTTGTCTGTTTCTGTATGCATGATTATATATTATCGTATGCTTCATTTCGCATGTGTCGGGATTCCATAATTAAGGACTAGGATAACCCATTTAGCCCATGCTCTATTTAGCGAGAATAGTTTCCTTTGCCCAAGTGTTTAGATTCCAATTTCTTTTTTTTATTTTACTTGGTGCAAATCCCCTCGTCGTGTACCGTTCTCCCACTTGGGAGAGTACACATGTGTATAGCCAATATCTCAAAAATCCAAAAAAAAGGAGAAAAGAAAAGAAAAACCCAAAAAGAAAAGAAAGAAAAAAATTGTATAGCCAAAAATCCAAAAAAAATTTACAAATACCCAAAACCCAAAAAATTCCCGTGTGAATATCTTTTCCTACTTGCCGAGAATAAAGGGAAGGCGAGAATTTGCACCGAGTGTTCTTCTCCACATCATCTCAACCCCCATCGGTTTCGAAAACACTTGGCTTAGGAACTTTTTAGCTATTATCTAGGCTTTAGTGTGGTGATTTCCTTAACCCTAGTTGTGGAGTCCCCGACGCATGATATGTTTCAATTCTCTGTCTATTCTTATGCATGCTTGAACTACATATATTCACCGCTTTATTCAATCCGAATCGATATTTGGGTCATTTCCTGGATTTGTGTATATCGAGCTTTATCGCACATCGTAAATAGTGACACGGACTGCTAGCGCACGACCACACTCACTCGCGCTTCACAGCGTGGGCCCACGGCACTTGTCTGGACTCGTATTCCTTGGTTTAGTGATGTGATTTGGCGTTTGCTTGCTTGGTGTGTCGTTTTTGATTTTGTTGGCCCTGACGGGCGATCTAGGATATAGAGTTTTCTTTTTCTCTCTTTCTCTTTATTTTTATTTTCTCTCTCCGAGCTCTTACTCTCACTCGTCTTCCTTGAGGACGAGGAAGAGTTCAGCTTGGGGGATTTTGACGTGCGTTTATATTTCATATATTTGCGCACGGTTTCTTCCGTGTTTTTCCGTATTTTACCGCTGTCTTATATTCGTTTTTTCGTGTTTTCGTGTTTTCTTTCACTTTTCCGTGTTTTTCGTATTTTGCAGGAGTTTACTGGCATATGGGGCATAAAACGATGATATCATGTGTCCCCGGAGCAACGGGAGGGGTCACGCGTGATCCAGGGGGTCAAACGACAAAGATTGCATCCTTCAGCCCCTCACCCGGTAGGTTGGTCATCTTCAACCGATCGGGTGATGCACGCGTGCACCACCCGGACGCAGCTTGGAGCTCACGAGAAGTCAACCGGTCGGTTCGCAGGCCGGTTCAAAAGGCCCAAGTCTCTGGATTTCTACCGTAATTGCCAACTGATCGGGTGACCTTCACCCGATCGGTTCATCTGTAGCTGAATTCCAAAGGCCAAGACACGGTCAGCTCAACCGGCCTCCTCACCCGACGACACCAAGATCTAATCGGTCACATTCATATGTCAACCGACCGGGTGAAGATGACCGGGTGAAGTTCTGCATCGCGCTGTAATTCTGTGAAGTGGTTCACCCGATCGGTTGACTTGTCAACCGATCGGGTGATGTCGTTTTCTATATATAGAACCCTAGGTTTCCCAGATTCGGGAGTTGATTATTTTTTGATGTTTCTTCATTTTGTGACGGCTGTAATTTTCCAGGTTTTGTAAGTTTTCAGATCTTTGTCAAACTTTAGTATTATCTTAATTGCTTTACTACCATTGCATTTCTATTGTCTGATCATGATTTTTACGGTCGATTTCTGTTTAGATCGCTTTTTACTAAATATGTGTGAGTAGTTCCCAAATCTGGGATTTTGGCGAAAACCCCTTCGTGGGCTCTTCCAGATGCGTCCATAGGGCTAGGAAATCGATAGGGATTAGGAATCTAACGGTTACGCAGGGTGTTTTATTGTCATCGGCGGGAAAAAGACCGCCTTTGACCGTTGGGCCAAGGGGGAATAAACTTGGCGGTTGACTCCCTAGCCATAGCTCACGCCCTTAGCGTAGACGTCGAATCCTAGCGCGCGGGAGCGGCAGGATGAGACGTTGGGAGTTATCGTTACGAGCTTAGTTCTCCCGGATTCGATCATTGTTAATGGACACGGGAGTGCCCACTGATCGAACCCGGGAAGTCTGGCGTATCATCCTGGGCACCGACCGGAATATCGGGCCCTTGGGATGTCGGTACCACTTTCAGATGTAACGTCTCACCTTTAGACCCTAATTCCGATCTACCCGTAGGCCGTATCGGCGAGAGTTGCTCGATAGGGTGGAAACCAAAGTCCCGGGGTTTTCCTTCATATTGTCTATACCTTGCATTCCTTTACGTGACAACCCATCATTCGATCTGGGCTAGCTCGCCCATGGGGTGATTTTGATCCTCTTTGACACAAGCACATCCACGGCTCCCTGAGTTCGACCCCCAAGACACACTACAACACCGTGCGCTTGATGTTACAAATATTTAAATCTCACGCCCCCAATCGTATCATTGCACACATATAGCGCGCAGCCGCCGGGGGCGGGTCAGATTACAAACCTCAAATTTAAATAAGTTTGTATCATGTTGCAAAGGTGCATATCAGAGAGATGAATAACATATGTAATATGTGCATTGTCAATTATATGGTGCAGTGTCACAAATGTATATTTGAAAATACAATGTCATGATGCGTACTGACGTATATATGTTAATTGTTAACATATGCTATCAGATTTCACCAGTATTGGATAAGACCAAATTACTTGCATAAAAATAATACCGAAATCTGGAAACCAAAATCCTCAAAATCCTACTATCACATAATTCATTTCCAGAGTGATAGCAAAATCCTCAAAATCCTGAAATTTGTGATGTATAAGCAAAAGTTTACCAAACCCCGAAAATGTGCAAGACAAATTTCTCCAGAACAAGCAAAATTTGTGCAGAACAAGCCCAAAAAAATTTGTGCACGGGGATTTGATCACTTACATCTGATATGGTTGTTTGCATATCTCAAAATAGCATATCATGCCTCATAATGGTTCTTTATATTGATTTCTTTGGATCATAAAAATTATACATGTAAGTATGATTAAAAAGCTGAGTGGAAGTTGATCTTTTGGCTTAGGGCGTTTTTACTAGTAGCCTCCAGAATGTGATAATTGAACTTTTGGGTCACAAGGTGCAATCTACCATATAGATAGTTGGATGCCAGACTTTGACAATCGTTGTTTATAGCCAGGTGATTTTAGGATATGCCAAGCTTGCTGATTTGGAATCGTGCATAGTGTATTCCACATTTACGCTTAACTAACACTATATTTTTCTTTGATTCACTTGCAAGAATGCCTACTGAATGGATCCACCAACCATGGAATGTTCTGAAATTTGTACTTGAAGCTGCTGGTGTTGAGATGGGAGTAAACTACCCAAATCCTCTCATCAAGATGGATCCCGCACAGGAATGCATCATCGATACTGTGCCCGGGGTGTGAGAACTTGGATAGATCGGCACAAATTGGAAAACGTGAAGGATAAGCTGAAGTAGTGATGACAATTTGCGCATCATGAAGGTGTTGGATATTTTTCATACTTTTACAGTGTAACCCGACAATCAAGCTAACTGAAGCAGTTTGTCATTTTTTCTGTGTAAAATCCAATTTGTACTTGAAATATAAAATTTATAGCACAATAAAGAATAAGTAAGTGAACTCTTTCTTGTTGCGTGTTCATTTTTGTTGGATGAATGATGATGTATATGTTTCCTGTGGATAATGTGATCATACTTGTGTTGAAGATGTGTATCATGATGTTCTTAAGGCACCTAATAACAAGCAATCAACAATGGTTGATGCACTTTTAGATCCCATGGCCTATTGTGCCTATATGAAAGGTGTCTATGCATAATTCAATCAATTTCCCAAAATTGGACGCCAAAACACCACAAGATTGTTCTGCTTTGTTTTTAGCATTCATACAAACAAGTCTCAACAAGCAACTCAACAAAATGAGAATATCAGCAACAAATTTCCAGTTTCGAGCCTCAACAAGCAACTCAACCATATTCTGACAAAGTCTACACACGTTTCGTATCAGTTTACATGAATATCAGTACAATCTCAGCATTCATCATTATAATTCTCAGCATACATGAATATCACAAGTTTCGTATCAATTTACATGAATATCAGCATAATTCTCCTTGTTCATCAATGTAATTCCCAGCATACATGAATATCCAGTATCAATTTACAAAATGAGAATCAATATAATTCTTAGTATTCTTGAATATCCAGTATCAGCTTTCTGATAATATTACATACATTTTGTTTCTCAAGAAGACCCAGAACTGAACGTTGTTTCTCAAGAAGGCCCAATATCAGTCCATGAATATCCACTATCCATGAATACCCACCATCACTTCATGATTATCAACAATCATGAATATCCAATATTTGTTTCTCAAGAAGACCCACAACCGAATGACAACAAACAATCTCTTCCCTTTTCTGAGACATGTAGAAGATACTTTGGGGGCTAACTGGAGTTCGGTCAGGTCCTTCTGAATTTCAACAAGTTCTTGCGTGCCTCCGAAAAGTTGAATGAGCATAAGAACCTGTCACTCAAAGTAACAAAATTTCAAGGGTTCCACTCAACATTCTTATTTTGCATGAAGAACATCTCCATTTACAATTTACAATTTACAAGCCAATCATGAAGTAGTGCTAGGAAGATAAGTCATGAAGAACATCTCGCATTTACAATTTCCATTTACATTTATCCAAAGAAGTCAAGACTACTTCCATGTACAATTTCTAATTCCATTTGTAATGTACAACACAAGTCATGAAGAAGCTCTAGCAAGACATGTATAAGACATGTATATGATAAGTCACCAGACTAACTAAATCAATCTCCATTTACAATTTACAACAGCCACATTCCATACATAATTCCATTAATGACATGAAAAAAGGAGCATCAACAATTACAAAAATAGCAATCAAACAGTCAAGTCACCATTGCCGTCATCTTTCTGCACATCATCCTTCGCTTGGTTTGCATTAATAGGATACCAAATTTAAATTTATGACATTTTCCATCAAATATCACTATAATCTCAGTGCCATCTTCTTTTGCCCATCTCCCTGCATCACAGGAGCCCGTCATCAACTATTAAATAGACAAGTAAAAAACAAATAACAAAATCTACAGCAGGTGAGTGCAAAACAAAAGGAAAACGAGGTATCAACAAAAAACATCAATCAAATACATAAAGAAATTCCTCTGTACACTGGGTACTTCAGCCTCATCTGCTTTTAAGAAATTAGTCAAGTCCCCATTGTCATTGTAATTCTGCACCTCATCCTAGATCATAAATAAGACATATGGATAGAGAAACGATCAAATGGTGAAAAATGAATGCCAACCAAAGAAACAGAACTCTGTAAAATTGCATGGTTTATATTAATAGGAGATATTATTAAAAAGTTATTGCATTTTACATTTGGTATCTCTGCAGTCTCAGGGCCAACTTGTATCTGCATATCTTCTTACATAACACAAGCCGTACATAAATCATTAAAGCTTGCATTGACATAAATACTTCAGCTGCTAATCTCAAAATGAATGGAACAACACAGTAATCTCAAAATGAATGGAACACCGCAATAGATTGGAGGAATGGTCAAAATTAATCTTAAGATTCTAGTGCAAACCCTTAATTCCCAAATACTGCCCATGATAAATAAAAAAATCTTTATACTCCAAAATATGCATGTCTAATCCAAGAAATCAACAGAGGAAAAAGTGAGAAAAATCAAGACCACCGAATCATCTTCAGTGCTATGGAAAATCTGAAATGCCTTGAGATCAATGCGGAAACCAACCCTAATAAACGGATTAGGAATATTGAGCTAGCAAAAATCTAATCTCAAAGACCCAACAAAAATCCCAAATGACCTTGCAATAGAAAGTAGCAAACGAATCACAGCAAAAAATAATCTATCGCAGACACGAAAGAATTTACCCTGGTTCGGTTGTAAACAACCTACGTCCATCAATCCAATCCGAGACGATTCCACTAGTAGAGAGATCCAAACAATTAGGGTTACAAAACGCTCCCTCACGCATGAGTAATAAATTGTCAACGGAACAAGCCCTCACAAATACATTC
Source organism: Scilla litardierei (assembly GCA_030789695.1). Taxonomy (NCBI): domain Eukaryota; kingdom Viridiplantae; phylum Streptophyta; class Magnoliopsida; order Asparagales; family Asparagaceae; genus Scilla; species Scilla litardierei. The sequence goes on from JAULAV010006053.1 coordinate 13,126, forward strand.
AAGAGGAAGAAATCAATGGAAGAAGAAGAGAATGAAAAATCAAACCTTTCTCTCAAGAACACAAACCATAAAACTCTCTCCAATCTCCAAGGGGTAGCAAGATGCTCTCCAAAACACAATGGAGGCTTACCAACTCAAGATGACAGTTTAACCTAATCTAAAACACAAATATGTTAAATACCAAACCAAACGAACGGCGAGGGAAAGCATCTAGGCCGTCGAAAACTACGCGCATGCCCAAGCGAGCTCGGCCCGAGTTGACCGCCTGCTCGGTCGAGCTCGGTGTGAGGAGCGTATCCGAGTTCGTTGTCTCGGTCGAGTCCAAGGTCGAGTCAACATCACTCGGTCGAGTAGACATGCTGCTCGGCCCGAGTATGACAGTAGCCTCTTTGAGGCAAACTTTGCAGCTCTCTGTTTTTGGGTCGACGAACCGCTCAGTTCGAGTAGCCTGCTGCTCGACCAAGCAGCCTGGGAAAACAAACACCGATGAGTTTGAATCACAAAAACAACACTCTATCTTGATTCAAATGTCATCACCAATGACTCATGCATCTCCACACTACGTGCCATGACCCTCTCTCTAGAATCATCATCGTCTCGAAAATCGCGCCATCTGGCGCCACCTAAGCCAACAAGGAAATCAGCTCCAAGCAAACCTGGAGCTTGACGGCGAGAACTGGCTTGGTAAACATGTTTGCGGGGTTCAAATCAGTCGGGATCTTCTAAAACTCTATCTCCTTCTTCTCCAACTCAAGGAAGGAATCACACACCTCAATATGCTTCGTCCTCGAACTGTATGCCTGGTGCTTCGCCAGATGAATGGCACTCTGGCTGTCACAATGCACATGTGACGAACTCTGCGGCACCCCCAAATCTCTCAACAGACTCCTCAAATACTTGGCCTCCTTCACAGCTTTCACCGCTGCAATCAACTCGGTCTCTGTGGTTGATAGCTCAACCACAAACTGTAAGACCGACCTCTACGATACCGCGACAGTGCCCAAACTGAACACATATCCCGTGGTAGATCGCTGCCTGTCGCTATCACAGTAACATGTCAGCACCTTTCCGTCTCCTCTCCTATAGAGGATCCCGACACTCCCTGTGCCTCACAGATATCTCAGAATCCACTTGACGGCCTGCCAATGCTCCTTGCCAGGATTAGCCATATACCTGCTAACCACTCCCACGGCCTGTGCAATATCTGGATGCGTGCAAACCATCGCATACATCAAGCTTCCTACTGTACTCGCATATGGCACCTGAGACATGTAAGTCTTCTCCTCATCGGTGCTTGGCGACTGACTCATCGACAGCTGAAAATGAGCTCCCAAAGGTGTCGTCACGAGCTTTGCACTATCCATCCCAAACCGGGCTAGTACCTTCTGAACATACCCCTTCTGTGACAATCTAAGCTCATGCTTCTTCCGATCTCGAACAATCTCCATTTCGAGAATCTTCTTGGCGGACCGAAATCCTTCATGTCGAATTCTTGCCCTAGCTTCTCCTTCAGTTTCTTCACCTCCGACATGCTATTAGAAGCAATTAGCATGTCATCCACATAGAGCAACAAATAAATCCTCAAGCCATTCTCAAGTGTGCGAACATACACACATTGATCCTTGATGCTCCTCTCGAAGCCTACTCCCATCATGAAGCTATCGAATCGTTTATACCACTACCTGGGTGACTGCTTCAACCCATACAACAATTTCTTCAACCTGCACACCAAGGTCTGTTTCCCTTCAACTCTGAACCCATCAGGCTGCTGCATATAAAATTCCTCATCAAGGTCTCCATGCAGAAAGGCAGTCTTCACATCGAGTTGCTCCAAATCCATGTCATGCTAGCAACTAGCGCCAATAACATACAGATGGATGTGTGTCACAAGACTGGTGAAAATATTTCATTGTAGTCTTCACCCTTCCCTTGTGCAAATCCCTTGGCAACCAACCTTTCCTTGTACCTGACGTTGTTCCCATCTTGAGTTGAACTTTCATTGACCTTGTATATCCAACGACAACCAATATCATGCTTCTCGCTAGGTAATGGCACCAAATCCCAAGTGTCGTTCCAGTGAAGGGACTCCATCTCCTCCTCCAAGGTCCTTGCCACTGAGCGGCATCTCCCGAGACAATGGCTCCACAATATGTCGCTGGTTCCCCATGCTCTAGGTTGAGTGCATAAGACGACATATCATCGAAATAATATCCAGAATAATCCCATGAACCTAATCTTTCTGGCGCTTTCTTCACCCTCTTTGATCTCCGCGTTCCATCTTCACCTGCGTAAGTGTCAACGCGTACCTGAGATGTACCGGGTGTCTGCACATGGTCCTTAATATGGACCTCATCATCTCCCTCAACTGGAGCATCGACCATCAACTCTTTCCCTGGTCGCTGAGTGGGCTGGACCGGAAGACTAACCCTTTCCGGTGAAATCACCTCTACGGACATGTCCCCTTTTGAGTGAGAATGCTCCACCCTGAGCATTGCATCCTCATCAAAAGTGACATGTCGTCTCACTATCGCTTTCTGACCCTCTGGATCCCACAAATGATATCCCTTGACGTCGTGGCCATATCCAAGAAAGACACACTTCTTTTCTCTTGGATCCAACTTGTCAGCCCTCTCATGCACATATACCGGGCAACCAACGATGCACAAGTACGAATAGTCATCAGCTTCACCACTCCACATCTCCTCGGGGATCTTGTAGCCAATCGCTACTGAAGGAACTATGTTCATAATGTGCACATCAGTCGAGAGTATCTCTCCCTAGAATTTCTTCCCCAAACCGGCTGAGTGCCTCAAACACCACACTCTTTCTAACAATGTTCTATTCATCCGCTCCACCACACCATTCGACTGCGGATCACCCGGTGTGCTAAAGTGTCTACGGATCCCATAGAGTTTGCAGAAATTTCTAAACTCCCTTGAGGTAAACTCACCTCCATTGTCAGATCTAAGCACCTTCACGTGCCTTCCGGTTTGCTTCTCCACCACGGTCTTCCACTCTCTAAACATATCAAAAGTTTGGTCCTTTGACTTCATTAGGTACATCCAAACTTTGCGAGAGTAGTCATCAATAAACAAGACAAAATACTTAGCTCCCCCTTTTGACGGCTCTAGGCAAGGTCCCCACACATCGGTGTGTACATAGTCAAGTGGTTCTTTGCTAGTATGCTTCTCCGTGTTAAACTGCAGCTTTGTCTTCTTACCGTACACACAGGATTCACAGAATTCTACACTCTCATTCGATGCTTCAATCAACTTTCTTCTTTGGAGTACATCAAGCATTTTGTCACATGGATGAACCAAACGATAATGCCATAACTTGGTTGAATCTATGGAAATTGTGCTCGTAGTGCTTACATCTGTTTCACCTTCAACTGTGGTACCTTGAAGGGCATATAAGTTTCCAATCTTCCTTCCCTTTATCACAACCATGCCTCCATTCGAAACACGAAGTTGGTCTTTTTCAAAGATCGACTTACATCCGGCATTGTCCAAAACGCCTATGAAGATTAGGCTCTTCCGCAAATCCGGGACATGCCTCACATCGGTAAGTGTACGTACTATGCCGTCATGCATCTTTATCCGAACGGTTTCAATACTCGCAGTTCTACACAATGCATCGTTCCCCATAAGGATTGAGCCTCCATCTTGCTTGGAATGGTATGTCACGAACCAACTCCTATGAGGAGTCATATGATACGAGCATCCACTGTCCATGAGCCATGCCATACTGGCATCACCTGCAATACCCGCAGCAAAAATCTCGGTATCTCTACCTTCATCTTGAACCTGCTCACCATAAATCTCCAAAGATGCCGAACCGGAATCCTTCTCGGTTTCCTTTCCTTTCTTCCTATTCTTTTTTTTGAAAAGTAAGTGTGTATGTATATATATGAACAGGGACTACATCAAGGCACGGGCCAACAAGTAGGGCAGGCGAGGGAGAGGCTGGGGAGCAGTCACCTCGCGCAGGCCATACCAGGCGGTGCGAAGAAAAGAAGAAGTGCAGATCCTATGCTGGGGGGACACACAAAAAAAGACGGCCTACAAAAGCCCCCAGTTATAAAAAAAGGGGGAATCCTCTGGGAGGAGATCCTCGGGGATACTACCAACCAAAGCATCCGAAACGTCCGCAGTTATCCTAGCCAAGAGGGCAGACACAGTGGACCTAAGTGATCTGAAGATGCGGCAGTTCCTCTCCCTCCAAATGTGCCAGACTGCCGCAGAGAAAACCATCATGGAGAGCTTGCCCCTGGCCGTGAGCTTCCCGCGGGCTCCAAATCGCCTTCTCAGCATGTGAGCATCAACGATGATAGATTTGGAGCCAGAAGGAATCCCAAGCCGTAGCTTACAAGCCGCCCAAACAAAAGAGCTAAACTCACATCGGAAGAAGACGTGGCGAGTGGACTCAGGATACAAGCCACAGAGGACACAAGGAGAATGGTCACGAATACCCCGTCTGGCAAGCTGCTGAGTGGTGGGCAGACGATCAGCAAGGGCACGCTGAAGGGTGAGAGAGAACTTGGGTGTGTGCCCAGGGAACCAGACCACAGACGCAAGGCGGTCAGGGGGAGAGCGGCGGCGCATTAAGGACCAGGCGGAGCGGATGGAACAGCCCCCAACCACCGTCCACTCCCAGAAGTCAGGGCCGTCCGACACGGAAACAGGAGCCAGAGAGAATGACACGAAAACAGCCCCCAACCCCTTTCTTCCTATTCTTGATAGGACAATGATTCGAATAATGACCCTTCTTGTGGAAATTATAGCATGTGATGTTCGCAAATCTGTCCTGCAAGTCTCTCGACTTGGAGCGGTCATTATTCTTCCTGAAGCATCCTCTCCTTTCATGTCGACCCCTCACATGCAATGCCTCCTCACGGTTACTCACATGCTCTCTACCTTGAACCTTGCCACAGAGTTGCTCCGTGTGAAGCGCCGCCTTCACCTCTTCCACGGTGAGAGTAGTTCGGTTGTAAATCATCGATCGAACAAACTGATTATACTCTTCAGGCAATGAACACAACAATATAACCGCTTGCTGCTCATCTTCAATCTTCACATCCATACCACGCAACTCTAGCACAATTCTATTCAATTCATCCATGTGATCCTTCACTGCTGAACTAGACTTCATCTTGAGAGTATACAGCTGCTGAAGCAAATATAGGAGACTCGTGAAAGACTTCTTCATATAGAGTCCCTCAAGCTTTTCCACATATCAAATGTCGTCACCTCATCCAGGACTTTCCTCAGAACATTATCTGATAACGAAAACTGAATTGCGTTGTACGTGTTCCTCTCCATCTCCGCTCTAGCAGAATGCAGTCACCTCCTTATCGATATTGGAGACATCGAATACGATCTAGTAACACCCCATCTGCATAAGAACATTCTTCACCTTCGTCGCCAAATCCAAAAATCATTCCAGCCGGTGAACTTCTCAATGTTCAAAGTTGCCAAAGACACCATCTTTCCTTCGCCACTAACTTCCTTTGCAATAAAACCACAAGCTCTGATACCACTTGTTAGGAAAAATCCGAAACGCCTTAAGATCAATGCAGAAACCAACCCTAATAAACTGATCAGGAATATTGGGCTAGCAAAAATCTAATCTCAAAGACCTAATAAAAATCCCAAATGACCTTGCAATAGAAAGTAGCAAACGAATCACATCAACAAATAATCAATCGCAGACACAAAAGAATTTACCATGTTTCAGCTGTAAACAACCTACGTCCAGTAATCCAATCCGAGACGATTCCACTAGTAGAGAGATCCAAACAATTAGGGTTACAAAACGCTCCCTCACACGTGAGTAATAACTTGTCAACGGAACAAGCCCTCACGAATACACTCAAGATGAAGAAATCAATGGAAGAAGAAGAGAAGGAAAAATCAAACCTTTCTCTCAAGAACACAAACCCTAAAACTCTCTCCAATCTCCAATGGGGTAGCAAGAGGCTCTCCAAAACTCAATGGAGGCCTACCAACTCAAGATGACGACTTAACCTAATCTAAAACACAGATAGGTTAAATACCAACTCAAACGAACGGCGAGGGAAAGCATCTAGGCTGTCGAAAGCTGTGCGCAGGCCCAAGCGAGCTCGGCCCAAGTCGACCGCCTGCTCGGTCGAGCTCGATATGAGGAGCGTATCCGAATCAGTTGACTCGGTCGAGTCCAAGGTCGAGTCAAGACCACTCAGTCGAGTAGACATGCTGCTCGGCCCGAGTATGACAATAGCCTCTTCAAGGCAAACTTCCCAGCTATCTATTTTTTAGGTCGACGAACTGCTCGGTCCGAGTGGCTTGCTTCTCGATCGAGCAGCCTACTGCTAGACCTGGGAAAACAAATACCGAGAGTTTGAATCAACTTGATTCGTCCGAAATGTAACTCTAGAGCAACCTTGTTATGGCATGATTTACACGGAGATAAATCCCCGGAAACTACGATATAAACTTGATCGAGCCGAAACTAACTCCGAAACGATGTCGTTTACCGCAAGCGCATGGTATAGTGGCAAGCGGGTATCGAACACGGGGAAGCGGTGCTATACTACCTATCTACTCCTAGGCTGAGTTAGAATTGCAGGTTTATTGGTGGATGTGGAGTGTGGATGGTCGTAATGGTGATAGATGCAAAGGTTGTGTCACTCAACGTCGCAAATAGGGGATTCCACACAAAGAAAGAAATAAATAAAATATAAAAGATTAGGGCTTTAGGACTCACCACTAGGACCGTCGGATGTCGACGCTAGGCTAGGACTTATGTTGCATTGGTTTTATTGGGGATGGTATCTCAGCTTGTACCACTCTCATGGATTAGAGCTTTGAGGTACTTCGGTGGCTCTCATTGACGCAATGGCGGTAGCCGTCAATGTAGTGATATAGTTTGTCGGTAAATCCCCTCAAAGCACGAGCTGGGCATGGTCACGTGTCTTGGTTGGATCTACTGACTCCCTAATTAAATCCTAAGGATACTTCTTAAGCTCATCAATTCTACAGACCGTGGGCATGATCTCAGTACGAGTTATCCCAGGGATTTGGCTGGATCAACCAAAGTAGAACCCCTTTTATACCCAACACATCATAAAAATCCTATCTTTGCATCTAGATCCTAAAATCCTAGGGCTAATCCCTTAGCCCTAGAAATGACTACTCAAGCATAGCAATAGATAATAGAACGCACAAAAACTTCATTGCATGCATCAAAAAGAGATAAACAATAAGAAATCACAAATAAATAATAACCGAATTCAAAAGGGCAAAAGTACTTATCTTCATACATAGGAGGGGGCCTAGGGCATATCCTAACTCCCCAAAAGATCGTCTCCAAAAAACTCTTAAAAAGATCTGAACTCCAAAAAGTATACAAAAGTTCATCCTCCAAAAAGTGACGGCTGCCCTCCTAATATCCCCCTCCAAAACCCCCTCCAAAATTGTGCCCTAGAGAGATCTAGATGCAACTTACGCCCTGGGCCCATGGCGACTCGGTCCGAGCAAGAAGCTGCTCGGTCGAGTCGTCAAAAATATAGATCCGCCGTCCAAAACCACGATCTGCTTGCTCGGGCCGAGTAAAGCCTGCTCGGTCGAGTTGTCACTCTGCTCGGTCGAGTATGTAGCTGCTCAGTCGAGTCTGTCAGTGGATCGGGATTCTTCAAAAATGTCGTTCTGTCTACTCGGCCCGTGCAGGCTTTGCTCGGTCGAGTCACCATCTGACTCGGTCGAGCAAGTCCTGCTCGGTCGAGTAGTGGTTGAAAATAGATTTCAGCAGCATTTAAACATCATTTGTAACTCTGCTCGATCGAGTATGAGGTTGTTTGGTCAAGTAGGAGGCCAAAACAGATTTCAACATCATTTATCACTCTGCTTGGTCGAGTAGGTGGTTGCTCGGACCGAGTAGGTGGTTGCTCGGTCGAGTAGGGTGTCAAGAACAATTTCAGCACTGCAATCTCAGCTTGCAGAAATTTTCCAAAGCTCATCCGACTTCCGATTGGCACGTTCTTATTGGAGTTGGAACTATCTCGAAGTCTACTATCTAGGAAAAATATCAGAAAAATACTGAAAAATTTCAGGGGATATCAGATTTTGAAAGAGTGCACGGCTGTCCTGCTTCCAGCACTTTGGGTCGCTCGATTCCTTCGTCGCATCATAGCTCGATCGAGCGAACTTCTCTCTTGTCCCTTCCTTGCTCTAATCTTCTTCTTTGGCACCTCGAGCATGTCATCATGAGTCTCATTGGTGCTCTCACGTCGTCGATCATTTTATTGACTCCAAATTGCTCCAATATCGTCCCAAATCCCTGAAATGGACATAAACGCTCCGAAAGTCATATTATTCCAAATAATAACGTAAAAGCGTATGAAATATGTAAATGAGCAATAATTTTGACATGTAATCATTTAGATAAAATGTGGAATAAAATGACACATCAAAATTCTCCCAAGCCTACCTCTTACTCGTCCTCGAGGAAGACTAGTAAGAAGCGAACACGGGAGATGGATACAATGGAGATGCGAGGCGGTGGTGTGTAGTGGAGACAAGGGGTTCAATCTTAAATTTAGAAAATACAAGAACCCAAGATATGCAAGATCTCGTGAACACACGTCAATTTGAAATTAGAACACATATACACAACAAATAATTAAATCTTGCTCAAATTAAAATAACGTGGATTTCGATAAATGTCATTGACGCCCCCCCGATGTTTCTGCGCGTCTGGATGTGATGTGTGCAATAATATGATTGGGGGCGTGAGATTTAAATATTTGTAACCGCAAATGCACGGTGTTGTAGTGTGGCTTGGGGGTCGAACTCAGGGAGGCGTGGATGTGCTTGTGTCAAGAAGAATCAAATTCACCCCATGGGCGAGCTAGCCCGAATCGGATAATAGGTTGTCACAGTAAATGGAATGCAAGGGATAAACAATATAAAGGGAAAACCCGAGACTTCGGTTTCCACCCTATCGTGCGATTCTTGCCGATACGGCCTACAAGTAGGATAGCGATCGGAATTAGGGTCTAATGGTGAGACGTTGCCTCTGAAAGTGGTACAAGCGTCCCATGGGCCTGATATTCCGGTCGGTGCCCAGGATGATACGCCGGACTTCCCGGGTTCGGTCAGTGGGCACCCCCATGTCCATTAACACTGACCGACTCCGGGAGCACTAAGCTTGCACCGATAACTCCCAACGTCTCATCCTGCCGCTCCCACATGCTAGGATTCGACGTCTACGCTAAGGGCATGAGCTATGGCTAGGGAGTCAACCGCCAAGTTTATTCCCCCTTGGCCCAATGGTCAAAGGCGGTCTTTTTCCCGCCGATAACAATAAAACACCCAGCGTAACCGGTAGATTCCTAATCTCTATCGATTTCCTAGTCCTATGGACGCATCGGGGAGAGCCCACGAAGGGGTTTCCACCAAAATCCCAGATTTGGGAACTACTCACACATATTCAGTAAAAAGCGGTCTAAATAGAAATCGACCGTTAGAAACATGATCAGGCGATTGAAAAGTAGTAAGAGTAATGCAATTAACACTATATTAAAGTTTAACAAAGATCGGAAGACTTACTAATATCTAAAAAATTACAGCCGTCAAGAGAGAGAAAAAACAGCAAAAAATAACAACTCTCCGTTTCTGGAAAACTAGGGGTCCTATATAGAATACGATATCACCCGATCGGGTGAAAAGTCACCCGATCGGGTGACCTGCTTCGTTTCTTCGGCAGTTCAGCACGGGACTTCACCCGGTCACCACGGCACGTCGGTTGAGGGTTGAAGTTGATCGGTTGGATCTTCGTGCCGTCGGGTGAACCGGTCGGTTGATCACTCCGTGTCTTGGCTTCGGAGAATCGGCCATAGGTGAACCGATCGGGTGAGAGTCACCCGATCGGTTGGCATTCATCGTCAGAATTCCAGAGAGTTGGGGCGTTTGAACCGGTCTCTGAACCGACCGGGTGACTTCTTGGCTGCTCCAACTTGTGTCCGGGTGGTGCACGCGTGCATCACCCGATCGGTTGGAAATGACCAACCGGTCGGGTGAGGGGCTGAAAGATGCAATCTTCGTCGTTTGACCCCCTGGATCACGTGTGACTCCTCCCGTTGCTCCGGGGACTCATGATATCGTCGTTTTATGTCCCCTATGCTAGTAAACTCCTGCAAAATACGAAAAACACGGAAAAGTGAAAGAAAACAAGAAAACACGAGAAAACGAATACAAGACGGCGGTAAATAACGGAAAAACACGGAAGAAAACGTGCACAAATATATGAAATATAAACGCACGTCAAAATCCCCCAAGCTGAACTCTTCCTCGTCCTCGAGGAAGACGAGTGAGAGTAGGAGCTCGGAGAGAGAAAATAGAGAGAAAGAGAGAAAAAGAGAACTCTATATCCTAGATCGCCCGTCAGGGCCAACAAAATCAAAAACGACACACCCAGCAAGCAAACGCCAAATCACATCACTAAACCAAGGAATACGAGTCCAGACAAGTGCCGTGGGCCCACGCGGTGAAGCGCGAGTGAGTGCGGTCGTGTGCTAGCAGACAGTGTCACTATCTACGATGTGCGAAAAAAGCTCGATATACACAAATCCAAGAAATGACCCAAGTATCGGTTCGATTCGAATAAAGCGGTGAATATAAAGCTCAAGTATGCATGAGAATAGAGCAATAATCGAAACATATCATGTGTCAGGGACTACACAACTAGGGTTAAAGAAATCACCACACTATAGCCTAGATAATATCTAAAAAGTTCTAAGCCAAGTGTTTTCGAAAACGATGGGGGTTGAGATGATGTGGAGAAGATAACTCTGTGCAAATTCTCGCCTTCCCTTTATTCTCGGCAAGTAGGAAAATATTCAAACGGGAATTTTTTTTTGGGTTTTGGGTATTTGTATTTTTTTTGGATTTTTGGCTATACAATTTTTTTTCTTTTCTTTTTGGGTTTTTCTTTTCTCTTCTCTTTTTTTTGGATTTTTGGGTTTTTGGCTATACACATGTGTACTCTCCCAAGTGGGAGAACGGTACACGACGAGGGGATTTGCACCAAGTAAAACAAAAAAGAAGTCGAAATCTAAACACTTGGGCAAAGGAAACTATTCTTGCTAAGTAGAGCATGGGCTAAATGGGTTATCCTAGTCCTTAGTTGTGGAATCCTGACACATGCGAAATGAAGTATACGATATATATATAGCACGCAAAAGGAGCAGACAGTAGAAACAAATACTGCATATTCAAATCGAAGCATGATAATCTAGGGGTCATTCCTGGACATGTATATAAAGTAAAATCACAAAGCAGAAGCACACCAAACAGCTAGGCACGACGCACGACTCACAAAAAGCTAAGTGGACCCACGATGCATGAAATGCAAGAGGACTCGATATCCTAGGGTTAGTGAATGTGATTATCAATGCCATGCTTGGTCTGTGTGATTTTATGCCAATTCATCATAGCGTTCATCTCTAGGAAAAAGAGATAAAAAGAAGAAAAGAAAAAGAAAAAGAAAAGGACGGAGAAAAACGACTCAAATAACGAAGAAAAAGAGACAAATGACGCACGAAGTACGACTCCCCCAAGCTGAAACTTGCATTGCCCTCAATGCAATAGAATTAAATACGGGATGGAAATGAATATGAGGGGATACGTACAGACACAAAAAGATACGAAAGATTAGAAAATCACACAAACGAAACTGAAAATACGAAAAATAAAAAATTAAAAATAAAAAGTACATCACACGACATATAAACAAAAAATAAAAATAAAAATAAGTAAAAGAAAGAAAATCACACGACACAGCAAATAAACAAACAGACAAAGAAAAACGAAACACGACAGCACACAGAAAAAATAGACGTCCCCCAAGCTAGACATGACAATGCTAGCAAGAAGATGTGATCGTGAATAAGCAGAGATATGCAAGGGGGAGGTCAATCGGAGTCGCTAGCGGTAGAATGGTAAGGAGACGACGAAGAAGGTGGTGAATAATGGTAGAAGGAATCCTCCGAGGACGAAGGAGAGGGTGTGCGAATAGGAGGAGGAGGAGCAACAGGCAAGACTACCTGAGGATCGGGATACATCGGTGGATCGTGGTGAATGATGGTGGGATGGGGTGGGCCGACACATGGGTGCCAATCGGGAGGATCCATGGGTGGGAAGTGAACGAGCGAAGCGTACCAAGGATCAGGGTAGAACTCCCAGGGTAGGTGTGTAAGTCGTAAGGGGAAACGCTCTGGAGATGAGGGTGGGAGGATGGCAAAAGGAGTGTAGGCAGGACTATAGAGGTAGGCTACACGATCCTCTCCAAAAGGAGTAAGCATACCGATAGAGATCAAGTAATCGCGAGCGATACAGCTACATCCCGGGACAATTGGGAGGTCAGGCGACATCCTCAAGACACAACTGACAATAAGAGTGACCATCCCCCCACAGCAAATAGAGCCGGAAGCTGCGCGGCTAACGGATAAGAGCTGGTGGACGATCCAATGAGCGGTGTTTATGGGCAAAGGGATAGTGCCATGGATCCGGTCATGGGACATGGCATAGAGAAAGAGCAGCTCATCCCGAGACATCGTGGATACATCAACGCGAGCGAAAATGGTGTTGGCAAGAAAGCAGTGGGAGAAACGGTAGCAAGGGTGTATGATGTAGGAGGCGAGGGCTACCGCTGGAAAGGAGGTATATCTGGTGAATCGTTGCCAAACACCATCAGCCCTGAAGGAAGAAAAGATGTCAGATCGATCATGAGTAGAGCATTCAACACGGCTATCAGGGTTAGGGAAGTGTAGAATTTTGTTAAGCGTGTCGAAGCTCATGGAAAAATCACAATTGAAGACCCGAAAGGTGAAAACATGATCGGACACCTCGAGGGAACTGAGGAACTCAAGTGTGAGATTCCTGTGTATGTTGGCTTAGGTCTGCAAAAGATAATCGCAACCTATGAAGCGAAAAAGTGCACAGACACACCTAAAGAGTCCAAGGGAATGTAGGGTGGGGAAGTCGGCGAAAAGAGTAGGTCGCATAGGGCGATGAAGTAGGGCTTGTAAGCGATCGGATTGCTCCTCAGACGAAGGGTTTATGCCGAGGAAAGATGGGGAAAAGGGACCATATAAGGGATGTTTGCGTGACGATGAGGCTAGTTCCTTTCCCTTCCCGGACATGGGGATGGCACGGGGGAGAATGATGGTGTGTGATATGGTGTCTATGAAGGTGATGAAGCGGATAAAGTGTGCAAACACAAATTCAAGACATTTCAAAAAAAATGAAATGAATGTGAAGAGTGGAAAGAGTTTACCCATCAATGTTGTAAGAACAAGCACCCGAAAGACCCCACGCAATATAAGGGAGCGATTTGGGAAGCCGCCGCTCGTTGATCCGACAAGAATCGCAATTTTCGAAAATTTGGGGGTTAGGGTTAGGGTTTGGATGTTTGATGAGAGAATGTTGATGATGGCGAGGTGGCGAGGGTGGGGAGTATGGAAATGAGTGGGGGTGAAGATCTAGAGGCAGTGGGGTGGGTGGAGGAGGTCATTCGGTAGTTGGAGAGAGAGAGATCGCGTGAAGGGAAGTTTTGGGGTCGGGTGGAGGAAATCGTGCGACAGGGGGTATATATATAGGAGCGAAAATGAACCGATCGGGTGAGTTTTCACCCGATCGGGTGGATAATTCTCGAAAATTTTCCGTCGGTCAACAGCTACAGGTGAACCGATCGAGTGAGTTTTCATCCGATCGGTTGACCGCTTCTCAATTCTTCCCGCGAGTCTGTAACTTTTCACCCGATCAGCCACACGACACCGGCTTCACTCAACCGATCGGTTGGTATATCCCCTAAATTTCCCGAGAGTTCGGCCCTTCTCGCACGGTCTGCCACCCGGTCACACGATGCTTCACCCGACCGGTTCGTAAGGAGAGCAGATACGGCCAACAGCTGATACATCTCACCCGATCGGTTGAGTAGTCACCCAATCGGGTGAGGGCTTGTTTCCTGCAGAAATTCACGATTGGCCTAAGTTTCTCGATGGATGATCTCGCGGCTGAATTTAATTATTAAAATAGATAAAATAAAGTTAAGAAAATGAGTCTAAAAATAAGGGTGAGAGTGTAGAACATGGGTTGCCTCCCATGAAGCGCTTTTGTTTAACGTCGTTTGCTCGACGCCTCATATGGTGGTCAATTAGGGTCCGGAGGGTTTGAGGAAGAGTCGTCGGTCGCTGAGAATCCAACCGGAGAGAATTCTGGTTCTCCTATCACATAGTGTTTCAGGCGCTGCCCGTTGACTTTAAATGGCTCATCCCTTCCCATTATTTCAATAGCCCCATGCGGGAAGACCTTGGTGACGCGAAAAGGTCCCGACCACCTTGACTTGAGCTTTCCAGGAAAGATCTTCAGCTTTGAGTTGAATATGAGGACTAAGTCTCCTTCCTTGAATTCCCTCTTCAAGATGCGCTTATCATGCCACCGCTTCAGCTTCTCCTTGTAAATCCTGGCATTTTCATAAGCATTGAGCCGGATCTCGTCGAGCTCGTTAAGTTGTAACTGCCGGTGCCATCCAACCTCCTTGGCGTCGAAGTTTAGGTTCTTGATTGCCCAAAATGCCTTATGTTCCAATTCCAATGGCAGATGGCATGCCTTCCCATAGACAAGCCGGTAGGGGGTTGTGCCGATCGGAGTTTTAAATGCCGTCCTGTAGGCCCAAAGCACGTCAGGAATTTTTGATAACCAATCCTTCCTAGAGTTGGCCACCATCTGTTCTAGTATGCTTTTGATCTCCCGGTTAGAGACTTCTACCTGTCCGCTAGTCTGCGGGTGGTAGGCACGCCCCACCCGGTGTTGTACCCCGTACTTTTTCAAGAGAGCCTCAAATTTCTTCTCTATAAAGTGGCTCCCTCCGTCACTGTTCAGGACTCAAGGTACACCGAACCGCGGGAAGATGTTGTTCTTAAAGAACTTGGCGACCACTCTGGAATCATTGGTTGGACTGGCAATCGCTTCAACCCACTTCGAAACGTAGTCCACGGCTACCAAGATATACTGGTTCCTTGAATAGGAGGGGAACGGTCCCATGAAGTCCACTCCCCACACATCGAAGATCTCTATCTCTAGGATGTAGTGTTGCGGCATCTCATTCCGCTTGGAGATATTCCCCGTCCTTTGGCATTTGTCGTAGGCCTGGACATAAGCATGGGTGTCTTTGAAGAGGGTTGGCCAGTAGAATCCGCTTTGGAGAATTTTCACAGTCGTCTTATAGGTGCTCGCATGCCCTCCACATTACTGCCCATGGTAATGGGAAATTATAGTGGTCGTTTCAGTTTCAGGGATGCATCTCCGTATCACCCCATCATTGCAGGTTTTGTACAAATGGGGGTCGTCCCAATAAAATTTGCGGACCTCATGGAAGAATTTCTTCTTCTGCTAATAGCTCACATTATGGGGGACGATGGCACAAGCCAGATAGTGTGCGATGTCGGTGTACCAAGGGGTCAGACGGGAGAGACGGAGAAAAGATGCTCGTCAGGGAGCGAATCATCGTTCAGAGTAGCGTTTAAATCGAGGGTAGACATTCTGGACAGGTGATCGGCAACTACATTCTCTACCCCCTTCTTGTCTCTGATTTCCAGGTCGAATTCCTGGAGGAGGAGAATCCATCTAATGAGCCGCGGCTTAGCTTCCTTCTTGCTCAATAGGTATTTGAGAGCCGCATGATCTGTGTGCACGATCACCTTAGCACCAACGAGATATTGCCAGAACTTGTCCATGGTGTAGATGACAGCTAGCAATTCTTTTTCTGTGGTAGTATAATTTCTTTGGGCGGCGTCAAGGGTCTTTCTCGTATAATATATGACATGCAGATTTTTATCCTTCATCTGCCCAAAGACGGCACCAACGGCATAATCACTAGCGTCGCACATTAGCTCGAAGGGTAGATTCCAGTCCGGTGGCTGTATTATAGGCGAGGAAATCAAAGCTTGCTTTAGGGTGCGGAAGGATTCCATACACTCCTCGTCGAAGACGAAAGGCACGTCCTTCACGAGGAGTTGGGTCAGCGGCCTGGAAATCTTCTAGAAGTCTTTTATGAAGCGGCGATAAAATCCCGCATGTCCTAAAAAACCACGGACTCCTCGAAGATTGAGCGGCAGCGGAAGCTTTTCAATCACCTCAACTTTAGCCTTATCAACCTCGATTCCCCTCGAAGAGATGACGTGTCCCAGCACAACTCCTTCTTGGACCATGAAGTGGCATTTCTCCCAGTTCAGGACTAATCCCTTTTCTTGACATCTCTCCAGGACTTTAGTTAGATTGCTGAGGCATGAGTGAAACCCAGTTCCATAGACGGAAAAATCGTCCATGAAAACCTCCATGATATCCTGGGAGTAGTCGGAGAAGATAGCGGACATGAGTCTTTGGAATGTAGCTGGGGCGTTACAAAGTCCGAACGGCATTCTTCTATAGGCATATGTCCCAAATGGGCAAGTGAAAGTCGTCTTCTCCTAGTCATCGTTATGAATAGGGATTTGAAGGAATCCAGAGTACATGTCCATGAAACAGAAATAGTTGTGCTTCGCCAGCCTCTCGAGCATCTGATCAATGAAAGGGAGGGGGTAGTGATCCTTCCTCGTGGCTTTGTTCAGCTTTCTATAGTCAATGCACATCCTGTACCCTGTGACGGTCCTAGTAGGTATGAGCTCGTTCTTCTCGTTGCGAACCACCGTCATTCCTCCTTTCTTGGGTACGACGTGCACCGGGCTAACCCAGCGACTGTCGGAGATTGGGTATATGATACCGGCATGTAGAAGCCTAACAATCTTTTTTTGACCACTTCCATCATTATAGGGTTGAGTCTCTGCTACGGCTCAATCGAGGAGGCATGCTCATCCTCGAGCAATATTCTATGGGAGCAGAGCCCCAAGCTAACTCCTTTCAGGTCTTCAATTGCATACCCGAAAACACCCTTAAACCTTTTCAAAACACCAAGAAGTTTGGTCATCTGGTCTTCGGGCAGCGAGGAGTTCACTATGACCGGCAGGGTCGAGCCCTTCCCCAGATATTCATACTTCAGTCCCGGGGGCAACTCCTTCATTTCAACCTCATGAGGTCCCGACGCATATTTCTCAAGCTGAGCATCTTCCAATGAGAGGACTTCTTCGTGGATTTCTTGAAAGCCAGCATCCGGAACTTCACTCCCAGCCGTGGTTCCGCATGGCAAAGTCTTGCAAGGCAATAAGGAGCCAGTGGAGATAGGCTCTGGGTCTTGTTCAAGCTCATAATAATTTTCCGGGAAGAAGGCTTCGTCGTGGAAACATGTTTCGATAATCGATGGCTCCTCACCACTGCCTCCGGCTTCCTCATCTTCCCAGGGTCCAGGGGGCTCTATAAAAGCTTGCAAGAGATGGGTTGGTTCTTATTCAAAGTGCTCGACAAGCTCCGTCCTGAAGTTCCTCTGACATAACTCCTTAGAGGTGAACAGTTCTCCCCCACTGAACTCGAAACTAGGTAGGTCGATACACGCCACTTCATCAGGAGAGAGGAGATTTTTCATCATGGGATGCAGTTGCACATCATGATACCTTCTCTGATTTTCCACAGCGGCAGACAGAAAGGTTAGAATACTCGAGGCATTTAGGGATCCTGTCAAACTTTGTGCCAAACATCGGATGTGGTGCGAATGATCCCAGATATCTCCCGAAACTGCACACGACATCTTCGTCATGGAGCAGACAACCTATAAGAGAGGAGAGGAAATGATCTGCACAGATAGGAAACACGTCAAAAGCATCGGTTGCATGAACGGGGAGGGGCGAGGAGTACCGATGGCAGCATGACGACTCGGTTTATCAATTCTATACAACTAATATTTACAATATGTACAAGTAAAATCAAAAAGTGTAGAATGCGAAAATTATCGCGAGATAGGGATGTGAGCTATACTCAGGGGTTCATAAAATCCTAAAATAACAAGCACGTTGCCTCCCCGGTAACGGCACCATAAAGCTTGACGCCCCCCCGGATGTTTCTGCGCGTCTGGATGTGATGTGTGCAATAATATGATTGGGGGCGTGAGATTTAAATATATGTAACCGCAAGCGCACGGTGTTGTAGTGTGGCTTGGGGGTCAAACTCAGGGAGGCATGGATGTTCTTGTGTCAAGAAGGATCAAATTCACCCCATGGGCGAGCTAGCCTGAATCGGATAATGGGTTGTCACAGTAAATGGAATGCAAAGGATAAACAATATAAAGGGAAAACCCGGGACTTCGGTTTCCACCCTATCGTGCGATTCTCGCCGATACGGCCTACGGGTAGGATAGAGATCGGAATTAGGGTCTAATGGTGAGACGTTGCCTCTGAAAGTGGTACAAGCATCCCATGGGCCCGATATTCCAGTCGGTGCTCAGGATGATACGTCAGACTTCCCGGGTTCGGTCAGTGGGCACTCCCGTGTCCATTAACACTGACCGACTCCGGGAGCACTAAGCTCGCAACGATAACTCCCAATGTCTCATCCTGCCGCTCCCAAGCGCTAGGATTCGATGTCTACGCTAAGGGCGTGAGCTATGGCTAGGGAGTCAACCGCCAAGTTTATTCCCCCTTGGCCCAACGGTCAAAGGCGGTCTTTTTCCCGCCGGTGACAATAAAACACCCCGCGTAACCGGTAGATTCCTAATCCCTATTGATTTCCTAGTCCTATGGGCGCATCGGGGAGAGCCCATGAAGGGGTTTCCACCAAAATCCCAGATTTGGGAACTACTCACACATATTCAGTAAAAAGCGATCTAAATAGAAATCGACCGTTAGAAACATGATCAGGCGATTGAAAAGTAGTAAGAGTAATGCAATTAACACTATATTAAAGTTTAACAAAGATCAGAAGACTTACTAATATCTGAAAAATTACAGCCGTCAAGAGAGAGAAAAAACAGCAAAAAATAACAACTCTCCGTTTCTGGAAAACCTAGGGGTCATATATATAGAATACGATATCACCCGATCGGGTGACCTGCATCGTTTCTTCGGCAGTTCAGCACGGGACTTCACCTGGTTACCACGGCACGTCGGTTGAGGGTTGAAGTTGATCGGTTGGATCTTCGTGCGTGGTATTTTGTTATACTTCATGGAATGAATTTAGCAAATTCAATCAAGGTAAGGTATCACCACACTACGATCATTTCAAAACTCCTAGAACCCATCAACATTTCCATGTCTTAGTTCTATATAGAAATCGAGATAAGGATATGGGATTTTTGTAGTTTTATATTTTTTTTGGCTATATGAATATTTCATATGCATTTTTCTTTATTTGTATACACGAGATAACTCAATATATACAAGAAGTGGCCTATGCATCCCAGACCAGACGGTCTTAGGGCATTGGGTTACAAAGAACCCCTAGGGCCTTTTATTCAGGATATTTGTTTGATTTTTGCATTTTTGGGATTTTGCAAACTCACGTAAACGCGATGGAATGCAAAACCTGATCAAAGATCATTTATTGGCTATTCACAAAAGAAAAAGAAAAGGAAAAAGAAAAAGAAAAGCATAGAATCTAGATATGGCTCGGTTTCAGGAATCATAATCGTCACTACTTTGGTTGTCGTGGGGTTATCCTATCTCTTTTGAACCACTAAACATCCATGAAGCAATAGAATTATCAAGCAAATCACGCAAGAGTAAAATAATTTTCAGATTTGATTCATTCATTTTTAGCTTAACTGTTTCGAGAATATGGTTGTGAACCTATAGATTACACTATGAAAAAGCATACTAATAAATATACACTAATCAAGGAATCGAACTCTAATCTAACAGATATCAGAGTTCATAAAAAATCCATGATATTTCATAGAAAATGAAGCATATGAAACATAAATATAGAAGTGGACATGGTTCACATGGATATTTCGAAGTGTGTTTCATAATGAATCAAAGTGTGTGCACTATGCACTCCCCCAAGCTTAAACATCACATTGTCCTCAATGTGTGTATGATAAAAATTGAGGACAACAATCAAATGGGAGGGGCCACTCAACAAAATAGTTTCTCTCCCCCAAGCTTAAACATCACATAAAAATTGGGGGGGAGAGGCAAAATAAGCACCAAATATAAAGGTGGGCATAGATGATAAATAATGGGTTGGATTCAAAAGATAATGGAGCCATCATATGGGGTGAATTTATTAAACTAAGAAAGCATATAAAATCATATACGGTCCGCTCGCTGTCGAGAGGATTCGTGTTTATTGAAAGCATAAAATACTACACTACTAGATTGGTACCACCTGTAGCAAAAGGCGGGTCCAATATCTTTGCTGGTGTAGGCAGCTGTTCTATCTGCACTTTCTGTGGCTCCGCCAGGTGCGTATAGCCACTAACGCCAACGAACTCCATGTAGGGGATCCTGTCTATGGAGAAAACACTAGAAGGGGGGTTGAATAGTGTTTAAGCAATTTAAAATGCTAACCAACAATAAAGTGCGGAATTAGAAATGAACCCAAATAAGAAACAAATGCAAACACAATTATGTTTCTATGGTTCGGATTACCCAAGTCACTTCCCGACTTGTTCCCGGTAATCCTACGCCCCTTCCACCCGGATACCTCCGGATACTCAAGTTAGAACCCTAACTTGAGGTTTCCTTAGAAACCCACTTGTAGCAACCCTACAAGTGAAATCGAATACAATCGATGTCCTTGACTCTCACAACTTGGGAGCAAGCAAACCGCTCTCACAACCTGAGAGCAAAAACAATATACGAAAATAATGAAATCTGAAAGCAACACTTACAATCACCTATGCCTTGAAGTAGAACTTGAAGGAGTGGTGTGTTGTGTGTTGAAGACTCTCTTGGAAGAGAGGAGAAATCCCTTTCTCTTGACTGCACCAATTACCTAGAGGATCACTCTTTGGTTCTAGGTTAGAGAGCAAGAGATCAAAGATTTGGAATTCTTAGGGCTTTGAATTTGAGAGCTTTAAACTTTAGAATGAAAGCTTGAGATGAAAACTTGGAAAAATTGGTCACCTCTCAATGGAATAGTAGAAGCCCCATTTATAGGTTTCTCAAATCCACAAAACAATTTAGGCAAAAACTCTTTTGGAATCCGTGAAAAAATTCTCAACAGATAGAATCTGAACTCGCGACAGTCGACTGTTGAAGAAACCACAGTCGACTATTGCACAGTCAGTAAGGGTAGGTAAGAATTCAAACGGTAACTTACCACGTGGACAGTCGACTGATGAAGCAAAGACAGTCGACTGTTAAACCAACAGGCGAATGTAAATCCTTTTATAGGCGACTGGACGAGAAATGGTAAGCAGAATGAAATCTGGAAATCCTGTAAGATAACAGGACAGACGACTGATGCAGATAATACAGTCGACTGTTAACCAGAACAGGCGACTGTAAATCCTTATATAGACGACTGTCAAAAACCCTGAGAATTTCCAGAGAGCAGAGTCAATAAGTTGGCTCACAGACAGACGACTGTTGTAGCATACACAGTCGACTGATCCAAGGTATAGTCGACTGTATATACAATAATAGTCGACTGGCCGTAAAAGTCAGATCAACGAAGTTTTGGGCAAAAGATAGACATGTGAATGATATACAAAACACAGTCGACTGTCACAAGGACAGGCGCCTGTGAATCGTTCATACAATCGTATGAGCTTGAAGACTTCATGGAGCTTCAATCATCATCTACGATCATCCAATCCATGTCATTTGCCTTCAATCAGCTTTGAGTGTCATTCATTGCAAGTAGATCCTCATAATTAGCTTAGGCAATGGATTAACTGCAAAATATGGGATTAGTCACAAGTATTTATGTTTGCTCATCATTAACACCAAGTAGGGAGAAGTCCAATACTCAACATTCTCCCCCTTTTTGATGATGACATACAAACATATACAAAAAGATAAATAATTGTGCTTACGAAAACTTACTCCTCCTACATAGATGCCAATCAAATTAGTCAACAAATAATAGGGCATCTATATATCAATTGAAGCAAATGAGTAATATACGTATGATTTTAAATCAAGAAATCTAGGAATTAAAATCCCTATTCATTGTAATCTTACTCCCCCTGAATCTAAGGCAACTTCAATCTTAGATTCAAAGTGTTAGAACATACTTAGCACATTCATTATGAATCTTGTATGTTTATTTCTCTCCCCCCTATGGCATTATCCAAAAAGGTGGGAGTAAATAACAACAATAATAGTGCTAAATACTAACTACCAACAATCAAGGAGTAAAAAGATATGTGGAATCAAAAAAATCTCATAAAAGCACATCACATACTTATGTGAATAAAGGAACTGAAGTCCAATATCAACATTTTAGATATACAAAACGAAAATAGTTTCAAAACTGCATCACATCAGAGATAGCATGAAATATCCAATATCAAATCCACATTGACTCAACAAAACATCAGAAGAGAATAAATCATTCAAGGAGACAATGAGGCAATCATCACACAGATAAGATAATCAATTTTACAAGATGTGACACAAGAGATTCAGCAACATCATATATATAACAAAGGATGTGAGTACATAGCATACGGACATCAACATGTCTAACCAAAAAGAATACATCCATCATGATAAAAAAAAATACATCATGATGCCAAAAGTACATATCACATCAAGTATCTATCATAACATCAGCATACATCAAAAATCCATCATACATCAAAGTACAACAATTACCAAGCTAACACCACACAAACACATATCTAAGCCTGAGCGTCTCCAGGGGCTGCAGAAGAAGAAGCAGGCTTTGTGACAGCAGGTGTATCATCTGGAGGAGGGTCAGAAGGAGCATCAGCAGCAGCATCAGCAACATCCTGAGTAGAATCTACACCAGGATGCTCAACTACATCAGTGGGCTGAGGAGGCACATGAGGCTGGGGAACAAACTGTCTCAGATCCTCAGGGAAGGGTATTCCCTGATGGAGGAAAGAAAGAGACATCAATCTGTAAAGTCTAGAGACCATATCCAAAAGAATATCACGAGATGGTGGAACTGAGGTGGAAGGCAGGTCAGTTGGTGGAACAGTGGAGGAGGACGGAGCTAATGTGGATTTCCTCTTCTTCGAGGCAGACTGCAGAGCCGAAGAAGATTTCGACTTTGCAGATGCGTCGAGGAGAGGACCAAAGGGTATGGGCTCATAAGGAGACAAATCAGTACCAAAATGTCTGAAGACAAGTGTCACGACCCGCTTCCCTAAAATGGAGGCGAGACGTGAAAAGGTCCGCACGAGAGTGGAGCTGTGAAGCCCCAAACCCGATAAGCGTTAATAAAACATAAGCAGGTCCCTGTAACCACAACGGAACAACAATAATAACACAAGGAGAGACTGAAATAAAATCTCACATCTCATAAATTGTCCAACATGAAAATAAGTCCAACATCCAGAAAAGCCACCAGGCTAAAAGAAAGAGTCTAAAGGCCCAGAACAAGGCCAACAAAAGCAACATCATAACAAAGTATAGGTGCTACGCACCGATAACAAAACAACTGTCTAAACAAAGTAAAACACAACGAAGACACTAGGACTGGTCCCCAGTGTCCACGTACTCCCCGTCAAACACAAGCTCGGGCTCGGCGTCAGCAAACACCTCGTCCTCAACAAGGTACTCAGGCTCAGGATCTAACATGTGTCACCCAAAAGAGTAAAGGGGCACATGCTAGCAAGTCTAAAAGACTTGGGCAAGGAAACTGAAAGTAAGGCAACTAGCAACCTAGCAGTTATAGTATGCATGACATGGCAGTTATAACATGAGTGCACAATCAAGACATGGCAAGACAATTTGTACAAGAGAACAATCATCGGGACAAGACAAGAGTAGCCAAGCTACTATCAATCTCAATCAATTCACTATTCACGTTGTTTGTAGATGTTTACGCCTTACAGATGAATGGTTTCACATTCGCTGAGTGGCCGCTTAACAACTACCCCAAAACCCAGAGTTTACGCCTTACAACTGCAGTTGCGGATCAGGCAGACTCCCAGTTGAATGACCGCTTAACTCTTACCCCCAATACCCACACATAATGGAGCCAGGGTCCCCGCACATGAGCTCAGCAAGTGAGCCGGGGTTGCCCCGCACATGAGCTCGCATTCTTAAAAATTTGGCGTAGGGGTGCACCTAGCCGGAAACAAGCAATTCGGGCATTGGCTATCAACCAACACATGGCCCGCTTCTGGAACACGAGCCAGGAACACAAGCATTGTAGCGAAGCTACGCAATCACATCAACACTTAAAGAATGCAATGACATGACAATTAATTCGTGTACCGTTAATGGAAAGTAAACATGACATGGTAATTGTGCAACATGATATATGTCGGAACTAGCTTCGTTGTCAAGCTAGTTCCCCAATTTGCGCCTAGGCGAGTATCATTTCGTCGCCTAGCCTCTTTTACGCCTTCAACAAGCAAATGACCTAAAACATGGCCTAAACCCTTAAGTGGCAAGTTTCACTTGCCTAGCACCAGGGATGACGATCACGAAGGTTCGTCTCACGGATGCTAATCTACGGGGGAAATCGCTGTTTTGGGGAAACAATCATCAAACAACATGAAAATTCATTAGGGTTTCATAAAAATACAAATAGGTTATAAAAACGTCAAGAGATCGATTTCTTACCGAGAGGAAGCGGAAGAAACACTCCGGAGAACCCTAGGACCAGATCTGGAAACAAATGGAGAAGTTTGGAGAATTAGGGTTTTTGGGGGATTTTGGGGATTTGGTGAGATTTTGGGGAAGATGAGAGGTAGATAGAGTGAATGGATGGTTTGGATGATGGATTTAGGGCTTGGAATGGAGGAATAGGGCTTGGAGGAAGATGGGGGCTCAATGGGGGAGATTTTAGGGTTTTGGGCCGAGTGGAGGAAGAAGAAAACGTTTGGGATGCGTTTAAATAGGATGGGCTGGCGGCTGCCTAGAAATTAGGGTTTTAACACAGATTAGTCGGTCAAAGAGCAACCACTGACCGACTAGTTTGACAACTAGTCGGTCGGTCGACCAACGCAGACCGACTAAGTGTAAACAGTAACTTCTGAACGAAAATAGAATTTAGATTTAGTCGGTCCATGAACAAATGCTGACCGACTAGTTTAGCATCTAGTCGGTCGATGAACGTTCTTAGACCGACTAAGAGTGAACAGTATTGATACTAAAATTTAGATGATGTGTTAGTCGGTTAAAGAAGCATTACCGACCGACTAGTTTGCAACCTAGTCGGTCAACCAACGTTCTTAGACCGACTAACGATAAACAGTAAATCCTGAGAAATTTAGAAAGCCAACTAGTCGGTCCAAGAAGGATTGCCGACCGACTGGATTGTCATCTAGTCGGTCGGTGCCCCTTCTTATACCGGCTAATGAGCACAAAAAGTTCCGATACGGAGCGCGGGGCCCCGGGATCGATTCCTAAGACTCCTAGGCTTGATCTAATAGTAAGATACGACCGTTATGAAGTCCTTCACGAATGACATACTTCGAAATTGACAATCCTAAGGAAGAACGAGAAAATACGACGAATCGATCGAAAATGAAAGCTACGGAGACGAAAACCACACATGAGGAGAAAATCCACCAAAACATATATTATATTATAATAAATCCAGATACATGAAAAGCAGTCGTTACATCCTCCCCAACTTAAGAAAAATTCCGTCCTCGGAATTTCCAAATACTCACGAGTCCGGAAACAAAAGTGGGAAACGCTCTCGCATCTCATCCTCATTCTCCCAAGTAGACTCTCCAGGTGAGCCGTGTCGCCACATCACCCTCACAAGATTGACAATCTTGTTTCGAAGCGATTTCTGACGCCTGTCCAGAATCTGCACTGGATGCTGGTCATACGTCATATCGGGGCGAACGGTAATCTCCGAAAAATCCACAGCATGAGATGGATCGCTAATGTATCGACGAAGCTGCGACACATGGAAAACATTGTGAACTCCTTCCAAAGATGGCGGCAAGGCCAAGCGATACGCTACATCGCCAACCCTCTCCAAAATGTCAAACGGTCCAATGTATCGCGGGCTCAACTTCCCTCGCTTCCCGAAACGAATCACACCACGATTCGGGGAAATCTTCAAGAACACATGGTCGCCCGGCTGAAACTCCAAAGGACGACGTTTAGCATCCGCCCAATGCTTAAAACGGTCCTGAGCAATCCTCAACCTCTCCTGAATATTCCTGACGATATCCACGGCCTCCACGATCATCTCAGGTCCCAACAACTCCTGATCACCAACGTCATCCCAACTCAATGGCGATCGACATTTCCTCCCATAAAGAGCGGCGAAAGGCGCCATGCCAATACTCGCCTGGAAGCTGTTGTTGTAAGAGAACTCCACCAAATGCAGATGGTCCTCCCACGAACCCTTGAAATCCAACATGCACGCCCTCAGCATGTCTTCCAAAATCTGAATCGTCCTCTCGGACTGGCCATCCGTCTGCGGATGGTACGCTGTGCTGAAACTCAAACGCGTACCCAAGCTCTTCTACAAACTCTGCCAGAACTGAGATGTGAACCTCGTGTCTCGGTCAGACACAATACTCACGGGGACTCCATGAAGTCGCACGACCTCCTGCACGATTCACGTCACATCACTATCCAAACTAGGAAAAGGAAATAAAAACGGAGAGTAAAAGAATTTTACCTCCATATATCTCCTTGCTAGCGTCTCAGTGGACTGTCCCACTCGGAATGGAATAAAGTGTGCAGATTTGGTCAATCGATCTACGATCACCCAAATCGCGTCATTCTGCTTCGGACTCCGAGGTAGTCCAGTCACGAAATCCATAGTGATGTGTTGCCATTTCCACTCCGGAATCGGAAGCGGTTGTAGCAACCCGGCCGTACGCTGATGCTCCGCCTTCACTTGCTGGCAAACCAAGCACTTGGCTACACTCCGAGCCACACTCCTCTTCATACCATGCCACCAATAATTCAGACGAAGATCCTGGTACATCTTGGTGCCACCAGGATGCACAGAATATGGCGAACTGTGTGCCTCCAACATCAGCTCCTCTCTGATATCCCCAGCTGGCACACACAACCTGGCTCCAAACCTCAGCAAGCCATCCTCATGTATCAAAAAGTCAGTCCGCAGACCGGCTTCCACCTGCTCCTGAATCTTCACCAGCTTCGGATCCTCAGCCTGGCCAGCCTTAATCCGATCCACGATCGTCGACTGTACCTGCATCTACATCAACGACGAAGCCTCCCCAGGAAGAACAACCTCCACGCCTGACTCGCAAAAATCCTGCTGCAATCTCCACTGCGAGGTCAAAATCATCACCGCTGGAAGCCTACTCAAAGCATCTGGAACCACATTCACCTTGCCAGGGTGAAACTGCAAATCAATCTCATAATCTGCCATAAGCTCCAACCATCGACGTTGTCGCATGTTGAGCTCCTTCTGAGTGAAAGTATACTTCAAGCTTTTGTGATCGGTGAAAATCTTCACTTTCTCACTCAGCAAGAAGTGCCTCCAAATCTTAAGAGCAAACACAACGACAGCCAACTCCAAATCATGCGTCGGGTAATTCTTCTCATGAACCTTAAGCTGACGAGACACATAAGCCACAACATGCCCGTGCTGATGCAACACACAACCGAGACCCTTGCCAGAAGCATCGCAAAAGATCTCAAATCCACCGCTACGATCAGGCACAACAAGAATAGGGGCAGTCGTTAACCTCTCCTTCAGAATACCAAAAGCACTCCCACAATCACCCGACCAAACAAAAGCAACATCCTTCCACGTCAACCTGGTCATCGGCTCAGCAATACGAGAAAAGTCCTTAATGAATTGCCGATAATAACCAGTAAGTCCAAGGAAACTCCGAATCTCAGACGCAGACGACGGAACAGGCCACTCCCTGATGGCCCTAATCTTCTCGGGATCCACGGAAATACTATCCCCAGTCACCACATGCCCGAGAAAAGCAATTCTATCCAGCCAAAATTCGCACTTCGAAAACTTAGCATACAAACGATGCTCCCTCAAGATCTCCAACACCGTCCTTAAGTGCGAGGCATGCTCTTCCTCCGACTTCGAATAGATCAGAATGTCGTCAATAAAGATAACGACAAACTTATCCAAAAAGTCGTAGAAAATCAGGTTCATCAGATTCATGAAAACTGCGGGCGCGTTAGTTACACCGAAAGGCATAACCACAAACTCATAGTGTCCATACTTCGTCCTGAACGCTGTCTTCAGCACATCATCCTTCTTCACCTTCAACTGATGGTAACCACTCCTCAAATCCAATTTAGAAAACACCCTCGAACCTCCAAGCTGATCAAAAATATCATCGATGCGAGGCAACGGGTATTTATTCTTAATGGTCACCGCATTCAACTCCTGATAGTCCACGCACATGCGACGCGAACCATCCTTCTTCTTTACCAGCAACACCGGTGCTCCCCACGGAGACACGCTAGGATTAATATAACCCTTCTGCAAAAGCTCATCCAACTGCTTTTGCAACTCCTCCAATTCTGCGGGTGCCATACGATACGGCGCCTTCGAAATCGGCTGTGCACCTGGAATGAGATCGATAGAAAATTCTAAAGCTCGATCAGGTGGCAAACCAGACATCTCCTCGGGGAAGACGTCGCCAAAATCACGCACCACAGCTGGCCACTCCAGCTCCATCTGCATAGCCACAACCTCCACCGGCCTGGCCCGAAATCTGACCGGACCAAGCGAACTGCTACCACGACTGAACTCAAATACTGGATGTCCGGGAATCTCGAACACCACCTTCTTCCTCCGACAGTCGATCGTAGCATAGAAGCTCGCAAGCCAGTCCATCCCAAGAACTGCATCATAGTTGATGATGTCGTGGACAATGAAATCCGTAAAAAGCTCATGTCCACAGACCACCAACGAGCAAGAATTGCAACCACGATGCACCGAGACCACGCCATTCCCTGTAATGATATTCCAACTCTTGGAAAGAGGGGACATCGACAAGGAATGCCTCTTCACGAAGTTCCGAGAAATAATGCACATCGATGCACCAGAGTCAAAGAGGACTCGTGCAGGAAATGTGCAAACCAAAACCACACCTAACAATCAATTAACAATCAAACCCTAGTCTAGCAAATAACCATGTTCAAGCAAACAACACAATCAAACAATCAAAACCAGCTAGGAAAGTAACAGCTAGATTGAGGATTACCTGCGATAACCTCATCCACAGCCTCGCTCTCCGCAGCGGTCATCAGAAAAGCCTGCCTCCTCGGCGGAACAGCCTGCCGAAAAGCCTGTCCCTGTGGAACAAGAGCCGCTCCACGTCCAGCAGGAACAGACGCTCGTTGCTGCAACGGCTGTGCTGCAACAGGTGCCCTCCGCAGCTGATTCGCATGCCGACAATCCTTTACGACATGGGAAGCATCACCACAAACCAGACACTGGCCCAAAAACTTCCGACACTGATCCTTGACATGGCCAGGCTTGCCGCAGAAATGGAAAGTCTTCAGAATAGGCCCTCCTGGCCTCTTAAACTGAGCAGACTGATTAGGCCTGAATCCAGGTCTAACCACAGCTCTCGCCTGTTCCACAGGCCTCTTCCCAGCACCAACAACAGACCCCCTCCTCTGGTTCACGAGCAGCTCCTGCCTCTTGGCTGCTACTAGAACCTTCTAATAAGACTCCCGATCAGAAGAGGTCACAAAGCTCTGGAGCTCCGAACCAAGTCCCTGCAGGAACCTCTGAGCTCTCTCCTCAGCGTCCTGCACCATCTTCGGTGCGAACCGACTCAGCCTCATGAACTCCTGGTGATATAGGTCCACCGACGAGCTCCCTTGCTTCAAATCGATAAAACGCTGCAACATCTCCTCCCTGGCAGCTTTCGGAAAGAACTCACCCTCAAATCTGGCCTTGAAGGTAGCCCAAGCTATCGGCTCCACCAACATCTTCTCTTCCGCATCCCACCAATTCCGAGCATTATCCTTGAGTTGCCTCTTCGCCAAATCAACCCATCCAGCCGGGGTGATCTTGGCCATCTTCAGATTGTCCTCGATGTTCTGAATCCACTCATCGGCAGCCAGAGGACCCTCAGAACCATCAGAATATGCGGGACCCAGCTCCCGAAATTGCTTCGCTCCTGGCTCAGAGCGAGGGGCATCCGGAAGAGCTTGGGCAGCTCGAGCAAGTGGAGCATTCTGGACTTGCAGAAGCACGCCCTGCTGCACTTGCATCATCTGGAGCATCATCTGCATCATCTCACCGCTGGTGGGTTCCCGCTCAGGCTCCTCATCATGAGGGAGCGCACCACTACCCCCACCACGGGTGAAACGCCTTCCTGCCATCTAATGACACAGAAAACGGATCAGATTAGACTCATAGCTTATGACATCGGACGTCGAACTTAGTTTATTGGACATTCTAATATTATTATCGTCATTCCAAAAATCGCAGTTACAGAAGGACCTGCATGGGCCACCAACAAAACCTGTCACGACCCGCTTCCCTAAAATGGAGGCGAGACGTGAAAAGGTCCGCACGAGAGTGGAGCTGTGAAGCCCCAAACCCGATAACCGTCAATAAAACATAAGCAGGTCCCTGTAACCACAACAGAACAACAATAATAACACAAGGAGAGACTGAAATAAAATCTCACATCTCATAAATTGTCCAACATGAAAATAAGTCCAACATCCAGAAAAGCCACCAGCTAAAAGAAAGAGTCTAAAGGCCCAGAACAAGGCCAACAAAAGCAACATCATAACAAAGTATAGGTGCTACGCACCGATAACAAAACAACTGTCTAAACAAAGTAAAACACAACGAAGACACTAGGACTGGTCCCCAGTGTCCACGTACTCCCCGTCAAACACAAGCTCGGGCTCGACGTCAACAAACACCTCGTCCTCAACAAGGTACTCAGGCTCAGGATCTAACATGTGTCACCCAAAAGAGTAAAGGGACACATGTCAGCAAGTCTAAAAGACTTAGGCAAGGAGACTGAAAGTAAGGCAACTAGCAACCTAGCAGTTATAGTATGCATGACATGGCAGTTATAACATGAGTGCACAATCAAGACATGGCAAGACAATTTGTACAAGAGAACAATCATCGGGACAAGACAAGAGTAGCCAAGCTACTATCAATCTCAATCAATTCACTATTCACGTTGTTTGTAGATGTTTACGCCTTACAGATGAATGGTTTCACATTCGCTGAGTGGCCGCTTAACAACTACCCCAAAACCCAGAGTTTACGCCTTACAACTGCAGTTGCAGATCAGGCAGACTCCCAGTTGAATGACCGCTTAACTCTTACCCCCAATACCCACACATAATGGAGCCAGGGTCCCCGCACATGAGCTCAGCAAGTGAGCCGGGGTTGCCCCGCACATGAGCTCGCATTCTTAAACATTTAGCGTAGGGGTGCACCTAGCCGGAAACAAGCAATTCGGGCATTGGCTATCAACCAACACATGGCCCGCTTCTGGAACACGAGCCAGGAACACAAGCATTGTAGCGAAGCTACGCAATCACAGCAACACTTAAAGAATGCAATGACATGACAATTAATTCACGTACCGTTAATGGAAAGTAAACATGACATGGTAATTGTGCAACATGATATATGTCGGAACTAGCTTCGTTGTCAAGCTAGTTCCCCAATTTGCGCCTAGGCGAGTATCATTTCGTCGCCTAGCCTCTTTTACGCCTTCAACAAGCAAATGGCCTAAAACATGGCCTAAACCCTAAGTGGCAAGTTTCACTTGCCTAGCACCGGGGATGACGGTCACGAAGGTTCGTCTCACGGATGCTAATCTACGGGGGAAATCGCTGTTTTGGGGAAACAATCATCAAACAACATGAAAATTCATTAGGGTTTCATAAAAATACAAATAGGTTATAAAAACGTCAAGAGATCGATTTCTTACCGAGAGGAAGCGGAAGAAACAATCCGGAGAACCCTAGGACCAGATCTGGAAACAAACTGAGAAGTTTGGAGAATTAGGGTTTTTGGGGGATTTTGGGGATTTGGTGAGATTTTGGGGAAGATGAGAGGTAGATAGAGTGAATGGATGGTTTGGATGATGGATTTAGGGCTTGGAATGGAGGAATAGGGCTTGGAGTAAGATGGGGGCTCAATGGGGGAGATTTTAGGGTTTTGGGTCGAGTGGAGGAAGAAGAAAACGTTTGGGATGGGTTTAAATAGGATGGGCTAGCGGCTGCCCAGAAATTAGGGTTTTAACACAGATTAGTCGGTCAAAGAGCAACCACTGACCGACTAGTTTGACAACTAGTCGGTCGGTCGACCAACGCAGACCGACTAAGTGTAAACAGTAACTTCTGAACGAAAATAGAATTTAGATTTAGTCGGTCCATGAACAAATGCTGACCGACTAGTTTAGCATCTAGTCAGTCGATGAACGTTCTTAGACCGACTAAGAGTGAACAGTATTGATACTAAAATTTAGATGATGTGTTAGTCGGTTAAAGAAGCATTGCCGACCGACTAGTTTGCAACCTAGTCGGTCAACCAACGTTCTTAGACCGACTAACGATAAACAGTAACTCCTGAGAAATTTAGAAAGCCAACTAGTCGGTCCAAGAAGGATTGCCGACCGACTGGATCGTCATCTAGTCGGTCGGTGCCCCTTCTTATACCGGCTAATGAGCACAAAAAGTTCCGATACGGAGCGCGGGGCCCCGGGATCGATTCCTAAGACTCCTAGGCTTGATCTAATAGTAAGATACGACCGTTATGAAGTCCGTCACGAATGACATACTTCGAAATCAACAATCCTAAGGAAGAACGAGAAAATACGACGAATCGATCGAAAATGAAAGCTACGGAGACGAAAACCACACATGAGGAGAAAATCCACCAAAACATATATTATATTATAATAAATCCAGATACATGAAAAGCAGTCGTTACAACAAGAGTCAAAAGACCACGTAAGGAATGTGATCGGAGGAAGAAGTAAACTCGACCTTATCCATCTTGTCAAGGAGGACACCGACCCAATTCACGGACATCCCTGAGAAAATCGCATACATACACTTCAGAATATCCTGAGACAGCTGGTCAGATGATCCATACCTCGGCAGGATGTTGGACTTCACCACTAGGTGAACTGCCCAACCTCTAGCCGAAAACATAGATGACCTGACACCCAAATCCAGGGCTAAAGGTATCTCACGAAACATATCCCTAAGGACAGAGGGGTCAAGCTCGTCGATATCAGAAATGGATATATCAGAAGGAAGAGAATTGGTAGAGGGAATCCTAAGAATGGTCCCTAAGAGAGTGGGAGTAATCTGAATGTGGGTTCCCTGAACAACGATGTCAAGAGAGAGATTCATCGCAAGAGGGAGAGATTCATCGCAAGAGGGAGAGGGGTTGTGGTTTTTTTTGGTTCTTCCGGCGAGAGAGATCGTGAGAGGGAGAGCAAATTTGGTGTTTTTTTTGGGGTTCTTCGGCCGCTAACAAGATCGCCTGGGGTTTTATCTTGAGAGATCACGAGAGGGAGAGCCGCTCCATTGTGGTCATGTGGACGTCGTCGGGGGGGGGGGGGGGGGGGGGGGCTTGGTGAGCAGGTGATCTGCATGTAAGCGGGCCGGGGGTGATCTGAGCCATCAAATTTCCTGAAGCTGATAATATCAAATCCTTAAAAGGAAGAGAAGCAACGGAATGTAGACCCACAAATTCGCACATGATAGCGGATAAACATCAAATCTGAAGTAAGTTCAAATGTTATAAAGGTGGTATCACCACTTTTAAACAGCACATAATAACCAGAAAATGATGTTAACATTTGGAATCAAATATTTTCGTATGCATAGCAGATGATGATAATTTGTTGGTATTTCTGCAATGGGGCAATTTATTAGCCTGCATTACCATTCGTTTATCCTGGACTGATCAGTATAGTGTTTATTCCCGCCTCTGTCATTAAAAGCCAAAACATGTTCATTTATGTGACCACTGCAATGTGCAAGTTGTAACACATTAGAAGGATAGTCTGTGGTGAACTATGGATAAATTTATCAATGAGTTCTTGCAACTTTATGCTTTAGACCTGTTTACTGGTGTTTTCTCACCATTGGATCGTTGACCGCCAGGTGAGGGGTCAACGTGGTCAAGGGGGCTGATGGGACCCCTCGGTTCCGCCAAGTGTACGATTCTCCCGGCAGAGGTAGATCGATTCCATACGTTGGTCCACCAAAGGATGGCCTTGGTGGGTCATGGGCGAGCGGGCTCGTTGATAGGAGCGCTCAGCCTCGGTGGATGAGGTGCTGAGGGGAAGCCTCGGCGCCGGGTGCTAGGGACGAACTGGACCTCGGGCAGGAGAAATCCTCCTCGGTCGAAGAGATGCTGAGGGGTAGCTGACGTGCGTTTATATTTCATATATTTGCGCACGTTTTCTTCCGTGTTTTTCCGTATTTTACCGCCGTCTTATATTCGTTTTCTCGTGTTTTCTTGTTTTCTTTCACTTTTCCGTGTTTTCCGTATTTTACAGGAGTTTACTGGCATGGGGGGCATAAAACGAAGATATCGCAAGTCCCTGGAGCAACGGGAGGAGTCACGCGTGATCCAGGGGGTCAAACGACGATGATATCATCTTTCAGCCCCTCACCTGATCGGTTGGTCATCTTCAACCGATCGGGTGATGCATGCGTGCACCACCCAGACGCAGCTTGGAGCTCACAAGAAGTCACCCGGTCGGTTCGTAGGCCGGTTCAAAAGCCCAAAGTCTCTGGATTTTTTTTGTGCTTTCCAACCGATCAGGTGACCTTCACTCGATCGGTTCATCTGTAGCCGAATCTCCTGAGCCAAGACACGGTCAGCTCAACCGGCCTCCTCACCCGACGGCAGCAAGATCCAACCGGTCGCATCCATATGTCAACCGACCGGGTGAAGATGACCGGGTGAAGTCCCGCATTGCGCTGTAAATGAGTGAAGCTGATCACCCGATAGGTTGACTTGTCAACCGATCGGGTGATATCATTTTCTATATATAGAGCCCTAGGTTTTCCAGAAACGGGGAGTTGGTTATTTTTTACTGTTTTCTTCATTTGTGACGGCTGTAATTTCCCAGTTTTTGTAAGTTTTCAGATCTCTGTCAAACTTTAGTATTATCTTAATTTCTTTACTACCATTACATTTCTATTGTCTGATTATGATTTTGACGGACCATTTTCGTTTAGATCGCTTTTTACTAAATATGTTTGAGTAGTTCCCAAATCTGGGATTTTGGTGGAAACCCCTCCGTGGGTTCTCCCCGATGCATCCATAGGGCTAGGAAATCGATAGGGATTAGGAATCTACCAGTTACGCGGGGTGTTTTATTGTCATCGATGGAAAAAAGACCGCCTTTGACCGTTGGGCCAAGGGGCTTGGCGGTTGACTCCCTAGCCATAGCTCGCGCCCTTAGCATAGACGTCGAATCCTAGCGCGCGGGAGCAGCAGGATGAGACGTTGGGAGTTATCGTTGCGAGCTTAGTGCTCCTGGAGTCGGTCAGTGTTAATGGACACGGGAGTGCCCACTGACCGAACCCGGGAAGTCCGGCGTATCATCCTGGGCACCGACCGGAATATCGGGCCCATGGGACGCTGGTACCACTTCCAGGGGAAACGTCTCACCAATAGACCCTAATTCTGATCGCTATCCTACCTGTAGGCCGTATCGGCGAGAATCACACGATAGGGTGGAAACCAAAGTCCCAGGTTTTTCCTTTATATTGTATATACCTTGCATTCCATTTACCGTGACAACCCATCATTCGATCCGGGCTAGCTCGCCTATGGGGTGAATTTGATCCTCTTTGACACAAGCACATCCACGCCTCCCTGAGTTCGACCCCCAAGCCACACTTCAACACCGTGCGCTTGCGGTTACAAATATTTAAATCTCACGCCCCCAATCGTATTATTGCACACATCTAGCACGCATAAGTAGGGGACGTCAGTAGCCTCAGAAGCGCAGGATCTACTCAACCTGGATGGACAAAGAAGCTCATCAGTGGGGCTGGACCTTGGTTCCGTCCAAGTCCCCTCCGATGCCTAAGTCAGAATGGATCTGAAAGGTGCACGACGGGATCAGTACGGCTCATAGGGTGGCCGATACACGTATCCTCGGACCGAGCAACTAGAGGGAATTTATAATGGAAAAAAAGGTCTTCTAATAGTATACCTCTACCTCACGGTATCTTGGGTCAGGCTCCTTTCTTCGTCCCCCCTCGAGTCCCTATATAGGGATTCTCCCACGATCGTCCCATCTCTACGCCCTCCTTTTTCGCCCCCACGATCCACCTCCCTTCAGGCGCCTTTATGCACCATGAAGGTGGGTTAATATTGTCCCTTAATGGTCATAAAGAGGGAGTGTTTTGGGGAGCGGTTAACTCCCGCTTTCGTGGGCTCATCGAGCGCACATTCGATCATGGCCGACCCGATACCAGGTCATCACGAGGGTCTCAATGGTTGGCCCAAACTCCTTTTTGGGGCCTTCTGCTACCAGCGTGGGCCTGGGCCGCTTGCTTTTGGGCTGCTCTAGAATGGTCGTATCAATTACCCCCATTGCTCGGGCCGTTTGGATTCTGCTGGTTCGGTTCAGGCGATGTGACTTGTGTGGATTTTGACAGGCGCATCAGTCGAGACCGTGCCATTAAATGGAAGACATCATGACACGGCCCATTTGATCTTCTCCCTCCTCTGGGTGTGGAATTCAATGCGCCGTCTGCCGCCAGATGTTGCCACGCGTTCTTCTTCGAACGGTCTTGATTCCGGGATTGCCCTTCACATAAAGACGCCGCCCTTCTGAATTCGATTCTTTCGCACCTTTCGATCAGACTCTGTTCTTGCGAGCTCCTGTAAATCCTCCTTCATCGTTCTACCTTCGAATTGCCTTCAAGGTAAATTTTTCTTTCCTTCCTTTGACCCACTCGATTTGTCCTATGGCTGCACTTAGAATAGGTGGTTCCGCGTCGAGGTCTGGGGTTCATCCGGTGCCTGAGTCAGGCAATCTTCTATCATCAAGGCCCGATTCCTGTTCTGGATAAAGGGAAAAGCTTGCTCTTTGAGTACCCGGTTGGTAGAGATGTGGGTCAGGTGACGGAAAGGTTCGACGTTCCCCCGGTGATCCTTAGGTTGTCTATCGTCCCCCTCTCAATGGCTACAGAGATCCGGAAGAAGTATTTGTGTCACCCATATGACGTCCGGATCCCTTTTAGCGATGAAAGGATTTGTTTCCCAAGGAGCAGGGAGGTCGGTGTCTACGTTGAGATGTTTCTCCCGGGGCTCTGCTTCCCCTTCATCCTTTCATCATCCAGGTCATGGAGTTCTTGATGTCAGCTGACCCCATATTCAATTGCGGTGTTGGTGAGGTTCATTATGATCTGCAGTGTACATCGCTTGGAGCTGACCCTGCCCCTCTGCTTCTACTATTTTCGGGTTCAGATGGTCGGTCGAGGATCATGGCGGCACATCTGCGCCCAAGCGGGGAGGGAGTGCTTGCTCGGCCTGCCCCGTTGGGTGGGGGACTGGAGTTTGAGCTTCGTCTTTGTCATTTTCCCTAGGGATGCCATGATCCTGACAGGTTTGGGTGGGCTATGCCAATATGACTTGACGTTGACCCTCTCCGAGGCCGATCAGGCTGCAGTCCAGTTGTTGTCGTCTATGTCCTTAGTAGAGAGATCGGTCTGGCCTCCGCTGGATGACCTACTCCTTAAGACCGTCATGTAGTCCCCCGGTAGGTGTCCCATTTTCTTTCTGTTTTTCCTTTTGCTTACTTTGATCTTCTTTCTCTCTGCAGAGATGACGGGTCGAGAATTCAGTCGCAATGTCGATGAGCTTATTCGCAGGCGGTCTAGCAGAGGCAGAGAAAACCCTTTCGGCCATGCGCCTCACCGTGCGGTAGAGGACAAGATCCACCAAGCTGACCTGGCGGTTGGGAGGCTGGAGCCAACAGCCGTAGCAGCGCCACCTGCCCAGGTCGTGGTTGAATCCTCTGCAGGGGAGACCACAGACGTCGATCCTCCTAGCTCGACCGCGTCGAGGGAGGCAATGGGGGCGTCGGCCCGGTGCCTCGTACGCCCACGGGAGGTCACGACAAGGAGCGGAAGCGCCCCCCTCCGGAGTCCGGGGGCCCGACGAGAAGAGGAAGAAGAAGAAGAAGATCGAGGAGGTCCGCCCCTCTGTGGTTCCCAAGATGTCAATAGTCTCAAGAGAGACCCTCCCACTGGTGTTGGTGGCCTCCCCCGTCGATGCAGCCGAGCCGTCTTTGGCCAGAGTTGGGGGCGCTCTGTTGACGCTCCAGGCGGGCCCCGAGGTCACGCCTGGTGACTCGGTCTTTGTCGACTGGGGCGTGGCCACCCATCTGGTGTAGAGCTCCGTCCTTTCAAGGGACTGCTCTCTCCTGGAGAGGACTCGCTCCGATCGACTAGCGGATGCTGTAGTCTGGCAGCTCCAGCAGGTTGGTCTTTCTGCCACGCCCAATCTTGCCTCGTGATTCCCCTGGCTCACTCCCTTTGTTTTGCAGGTCACCGTGATGGCCGTTGAGGTGCAGTGCCGCACGGCCTACGTAAACAACCTCGAAGAGTCTTTGGCGCAGGAGAGCTTAAGGGCCGGGGTCAAGGTGGCGGTCGAAGAATCTCGCATGGAAGCTCGCCACCTGCGGCGGTGGGTGGACGAGCTCACCTCCGAGGTATTGGACCTGCAGGGGCCCTGGCTGATGCTAAGAGGTCGGCCCAGGAGGCAAAAGAAGCATTCCACCGGGAGAGGGGCGAGCTCTGGGCCGAACTGGGAGCCCTGCGATAGGCGCACCCACCCGGCTCGTCGAGGAGGTGGAAAGGGGCTACGATGGGGTCCTGAGGCCGCAGATTACAGAGTCCCTCAAGGAGACATTCGATTCCTACGATGACCTCTTGGCCCCTAGGATCGTGAGGGTCTTCCGGGACTCCTTTCAGGGGTTCGAGGAGCGTGTCCGGCAGGCGCTTCCCCGTCCCCTGCCAGGTCACAAAGAGCCTCCCCGTTCCGAGCAAGGCGAGGTCCCAGAGGATGCCTCATCCCAGGCCCTGGCCCCCTAGGCAACATTCATCCATTTTTGTGCATCCCCATGTCCTGTAACATGGAAAAATTTTTGGATGTAATATATAATTTGTTTTGCGGGCCTTTGTACCTTTTCACTTCTTGTTGTTTTCCATGTGCAGTATTTCTGTTCTCCTCTATCGCTTTCTGGGTTGTCTCCATCTCTGTCCCTCCACTGCTTGAGCTATTTTACATTGTAGGAAGACCCTGGGTCTTGTGAGCAACAGTCATGTTCGATCCGGCTAAGGGGGTTGATCCATTACTATCTCTCCGCCACTCGTCGTGTGGGCAGATGATCCTCGAGACACCATGTCGGTTGGCCTAGCGAGGCAGTGCCTCAGGGGTGTTCTCGGCCGACCAACTATTAATCCTGATGTGGTTTTGTCCTCCTCCGCAATCCTCAGGCAGATCGGATGATCGCCTTGTGGGGGGCTTGCCTTCAGTCTTACGGGTGGTCGGTGGATCGGCCCGCTGGGGGAGCTACCCCCAGCGTTATGGCTGATCGGATCGTTCGGGCCACTAGGTGAGTATCCCCAGGCTTACGTCCAATTGATGTTTTGGCCCACTGGGGGTTGCCCCAGCCTTACAGATGGCCATGGTGATCTTCCCGCTGGGGGAGTTGCCCTAGCCTTACGGTCGATTGGGTTGGTTGGTCAGCTGGGGGAGTTGCCCTAGCCTTACGGTCGATCGGGTTGGTTGGTCAGCTGGGGGAGCTACCCTCAAGCTTACGGCCAATCGATGAACACGCCTGTTGTGGGAGTTGCCCCTAGCCTTACGGACGGCCCTGGTGAACGACCCGTTGGGGGAGTTTCCCCCAGCCTTGCGGTCAATCGGATCGGTTGGTCGGCTGGGGGAGCTACCCTCAGGCCTACGACCAACCGATGGACCAGCCTGTTGGGGGAGTTTCCCCCAGCCTTATGGGTGGTCGGGTCGGTCTATATGCTGGAGGGCTACGCACAGGCTCATGGTAGATCGAGGAATCGGCCCGCTGGGGGAGTTACCTCCAGCCTTACGGTCGTCCCGTGTGATCGACCTGCTGGGAGAGTTGCCGCCAGCCTTACGGTCACTCTGCGTGATCGACCCACTGGGGGAGTTTCCCCCCAGTGTTCCGGTCGATCAGCATAATAAGTCTACTCAGGGGGAAAGCTCCCTCTACTCTGTGGTCGATCACCGAGCTAGATACGGTGAGAAAGAGTAGAGTTGCAGATTACTTTTCATTCCTTGGACCCTGGGTGTACATTTGGAGGAAAATAAAATGGGAAGGCGAGGGCAAGCTAATATTGCCTAGGTGAGGCTATGGCTGGTTGTCATGTCACCTCACTCGATGACGTGCATAGCCGCCTGAACAACATTCACCTTCTTTCCTTTGTCCATCTGTCTGGACGTCCCTTCTCCGGGGGTGGTGGTCGGGTCGTCGACAAAATTCTTTAGGTGACCACGGCTGACCAGTTCCTCTATATCCTTCTTCAAGTGCCAACAGTCCTCGGTGTCATGGCCATTGTCTTTATGGTACTTTCAATATTTCTCATTGTCCCTTCCACCACTCTTCATCTTCGGAGGCGGCCTGCCAATGCGCCCCTCTTTTTAAGCATGCGCAAGGACGACATTTGGGGTAGTGTTCAGCTGAGGGGGTCGTGCCTCCTCCATACGCTATTTTCCTTTGGCCTTCTTCTCCTGCCGAGGTTTGTCAGGTCCGCGACGTTCGCTTTCGTCCTACTTGGAGCCTTGCCTGATCCCCGTTGGGTGACTCTCTTTCTCTACAGCCAGTGCTTCCTCTGTCAGCATGTAGCGTTCAGCCCGGAATATTACCTCGGTGAGGTCCCTTGGGGGCTCGTTGTGTAACAACTTCTTCAGGACCCAGTGGCAGAGCCCCTTCTTCAAGGCCGTTTTCACGACCATCTCGGGACAACTTTCTACATTCAGTCGCTCTGTGTTGAAGTGGCAAATGTATAGCCCCTCAAGGATTCCCCGGGGCCTTGTATCACATTGAAAAGGAGCTCGAAGTCCAGCTTTACCTGTTGGCCGGCCATAAACTGCTTGCAGAATTTCTGGGAAAGATCTTTGAAGTTGTCGATGGATCAGTTGGGAAGGCTATGGTACCAGCTCTGGGCAGACTTCCGAAGGGTGGAGTAGAAGCCTCTGTAGAGTAGGACATCGTCGGTACGTTGGAATGCCATGACCCCCTCATAGTCCATCATATGGTCTTTCGGGTCCCCCGTACCATTGTACCTTTCCAAGGTCAGTACCTTGAATCGGGAGGGTACATGTGCCTCAGTAATGCTCCTGGATAGCGGGCAACGATCGTCCCAGGAGCCATCTGGGCCTCTCATCACGTCGACCCTGAGGTCGATCTACCCGGGGGAGCTGACGAGGCGACGAGGGGAGTCCGCTCGGAACCACCCCGAGCTAGGGACGGGCGTCGGTTGGCGGGCTTTACTCCTCTCTCTATGGTATTCATGGCTCCTTTGCTTCTTCTGACAGGGGCTCTCACCCCGATTGGTTCGGTCCTGGGGGGTTCGACGATCGGGAGACCGTCGGAGTGCCGAGTGCGGCCGTCAAGACAAGGCCGTGGCTGACTCGTTTCCAACCTGTTCGGGATCTCCTTCATCCTCATCATGAAGCGTGGTTGGCGTGAGGGATCACACCGGGATGAATTTCGGTAGGGTGAACTACCGTTCAAGGTTGGGACCCTCATCGCCATGGTCGGTGACTACGGCCGAGCGTAGGGTCGGTGGATTCCCCGCTGACTCGTGGGCACCCGTCGTTCCGTCTCCCGGGGGAATGTGCTACAGACAAGCTACTGAATCATCACTGCCAATGTCTAAAGATGGGCATAGGTCTCCTGGGCAAATAGACGGAGCTGCTCTTGGGTCACTGAACGCGAGTCGATGGTCCCCTCGGTGGTGTGGTTGTGCTGGTTCTCGGGAGGGACGTAATCTCCCTCCTCGTGGATGGGGGCATACGACTTGTGCCGTTGCAGACTGGTTCCATTTCAGTGGTTTGATGTGGGTTTGTGCTTGGTTTCCACAAACGACGCCAGATGTTTACGGGTGTTTTCTCACCGCTGGATCATTGACCACCGGGTGAGGGGTCAACGTGGTCAAGGGGCTGATGGGACCCATCGGTTCCGCCAGGTGTACGATTTGCCCAACAGAGGTAGATCGAGTCCATACGTCAGTCCACCAAAGGATGGCCTTGGTGGGTCATGGGCGAGCAGGCTCGTTGATAGGAGAGCTCAGCCTTGGTCGATGGGGCGTTGAGGGGTAGCCTCGGCACCGGGTGTTAGGGACGAGCTGGACCTCGGGCAGGAGTGTTCTACCTCAGTCGAAGAGGTGTTGAGGGGTAGCCTCGGCACCGTGGGTTCTATTCAACCAGGACGGACGAAGAAGCTCGTCAGTGGGGTCGGATCTTGGTTCTGGCCAAGTCCCCTCCGATGCCTAAGTCAGAATGGATCTGAAAGGTGCATGGCGGGATCTATACGGCTCATAGGGTGGCCGATACACGTATCCGTAGACCGAGGAACTGGATGGTATTTAGAATGGAAAACAAGATCTTCAAATAGTATACCTCTACCTCACGGTATCTTGGGTCAGGCCCCTTTCTTTGTCCCCCCTCGAGTCCCTATATAGGGATTTTCCCACGATCATCCCATCTCTACGCCCTCCTTTTCTGTCCCCCCACGATGTGCCTCCCTTCAAGCACCTTTATGTGCCATGAAGGTCGGTTAATGGGTTCCCTTAATGGTTATAAAGGGGGAATATTTTAGGGAGAGGTTAACTCCCGCTGTCATGGGCTCATCGAGCGCACGTCCGATCGTGGCCGACCCGATACCAGGTCCTCACGAGGGTCTCGACGGTTGGCCCAAACTCCTTTTGGGGGCCTTCTGCTTCCAGCATGGGCCTGGGCTGCTCGCTTTTGGGATGCTCTAGAATGGTCGTATCAAGACCTAAGCACAAGGCTGGAAACCATATGTTAGCAACTATGAAGTAGAAGTCATTCACTGACCATGTCGTTAGATCGAGACTATATCAATAAATAAAGCAATTAATCAAGGCGTAAAATGGTACTGTATTCATAATGCAAATTCTTTTAGAAGATGACATTAAAGTTAATCGAGCGTTTCAACCCTTACCCTTAAATGGTCAATTGCTTGATTGAGGAAGTCGTGTACACCGAAAAGAATGTTATATCCAAGGTTTGGAAACTAACACCAATCCATATCAATTTTCCACAATGGTGATGTGATACAATGACCAAATTTTTGGGACTGGCTGATGTCAGTATCATTAAAACACATTAAGTTTCAGACAGTGTTGGTATGCATCGGCCAAACACATCCAATGCATACCCAAATTGTCAGCTACAAGATGGTTGATGCATTCTGTTTACGGGTGTTTTCTCACTACTGACTCGTTGACAGACAACTAGGCAGTCAACGTGGTCAAGGGACCGGTTGAGATCCCTCGGACACACCGTGCTCACGTGGACACAACATGGGATGGCAAAGGAGACGAAGACGAGCGGGAGCCTCGAGCAGTGCGTCGGTCCTCGGTCAGTGCGGAGTGGAGGGAAAGCCTCGGCTCCATGGAATGTGCTCGGCTTTGGAGGGACGAGCATCGAGGGGTAGCCTCGGCACCTCAACCATCACTTGGTCTTCAGTCGGTGGCGGTGCGCGCTTGTTGCAGGTGGGATCGTCTTGCACTGAGGAGTAGCCTCGATGCCCTGTTTGATTCCTTCCTAGACAGACGATAAAACTCTTCAGGGGGGGCCGGACCTTGGTTCCGGCCAAGTCCCCTCCGATGCTAAAGTCAGATCAAGGTCTGAAGAGTGTTTGGTGGGGTAGGTACGACCCGAGAGGAGATCGATACGCTGACCCTCGATCCTAACAAAGGAAGGGAAATAATGGTGAAATCCAGGTCGTTGATGGTGTATCTCAGATTTTGTTAACAGGGCTTCGATCCCCCTCCCGGTTGCCCCCGCCGTCCCTTTTATAAGGTCACGGCCACGATTGCCCTCCCTTTATGTCCTCTCCGCCCATGCCCCTGCGATCTGCCTCCATCCAAGCCCCTGCATGTGTCTTGGGTTCATGGATTAATGGATCCTTAATGGTCATTAAGTTCTCGCGCTCCTGGGGGAAGGTTGACTCTGGAGGGCACGTGCTGATCGTGCATCTTCTAGGTCGGGGCCGGGTCCAGCTTCGAGTCCGTTCGTGGGCCTCGCCTTATTCATGGGCTTCCCATTCTCGGCTTGGGCCGGGGTCTCTGGTTCTTGGGCCTCTCCAAAATAGTTGTATCAATTGTCCCCATCGTCCGAGCTGTTCGGGCTCCGCCGGTGCGGTTCGGGCGATGTGACTTCTAGGGATTTGACCGGTGCGTCAGTCGAGGCCCACTCATTAAATGGAGGTCATTATGACGCAGCCCATTTGAGCTTCTCTTGGTGCGGGTTTTGAAACACCATCGATCTTTAGATGCCGCCACGTGCTCCCTTACGGACGATTTGGATTCCGCGGTTGCCTTCCATATAAAGGCACCGGCTCCCCAGTTTCGATTCTTTCGCGCCCTTCCTCTCGATTCTAGTCTTGCAAGCTCCTTCTCTCCGTCGTCTTTCTTCCTTCAGATCATTTTCAAGGTAATCTCTTTTATTCTTCTTTTGCCCCATGGCCGTACTTAGGATAGGTGATTCGGCGTCGAGATCAAGGGACCCCCGGCGCCCGA
This sequence comes from Scilla litardierei, assembly GCA_030789695.1. NCBI lineage: Eukaryota > Viridiplantae > Streptophyta > Magnoliopsida > Asparagales > Asparagaceae > Scilla > Scilla litardierei. The sequence continues at coordinate 57,944 of JAULAV010006053.1, forward strand.
GTCTGGCAGTATCCATCCTTCGGGACTCGGAGTCCCCTCAGGGACACGTCCTGTTCAGGACAAGGGGAAAAGAAATCTTTTCACGGATCCCATCTGTGATGATGTGGCTCAGGTCGTCGAGAGGTTCGATGTTCCCCCGGCGGTCCTTGGGTCGCCGTCTAAGGCCCCCTTCCTGGTGGTTACGGAGATCAAGGAAAAGTATTTATATCATCCATACGATGTCAGGATTCCCTTTAACGACGAGCGGATTTTCTTTACACGGAGTAATGAGGTCGGCGTCTACGTCGAGATGTTTCACCTAGGACTCTGTTTCCCCTTCATCCCTTCATCATACAGGTCATGGAATTCCTGATGGTATCCTTGTGCCAGCTGACTCCCTACTCCATCACGGTGCTGACCGGGTTCATCATGATCTGCCCCACCCATGTCTTGGAGCCGTCTCTGCCTCTTCTCTTTCATTACTATCGTGTTCAGACGGTCGGCCAAGGGTCGTGGCAGCACCTTCGGGCCCGTGCGGGGAGGGAGTGTTTGCTCGGTCTACCCCGCTGGGTGTGAGACTGAAGCTCGAGCCATGTTTTTGTTGTCTTCCCTGGGGACCCGAGATCTTGACAGGTTGGGAAGGGTTATGTCAATATAACTTGACGTTGACCCTCTCCGAGGCTGACCAGGCAGCCGTCCGGCTTCTATCGTCTCTTCCCCTAGAGGAGAGGTCGGTCTGGCCTCTGCTGGACGATCTGCTTCTCAAGACCATTTTGTGGTCTCCCGGTAGGCCCTCCTTTTCTTTCTACTTTCCCTCTCGATTATCCTGATCTTATTTCCTTCTGCAGAGATGCCTGGGCGTGAGTTTACCCATAATGTCGACGAACTCATCCGACGGGGATCCAGCCAAATCCGAGGGAACCCATTGGGCCAGGCGCCTTGTCTCACTGTTGACGAGGAGGTGCGTCAGGCCGAGCCTGCCATGGGGAGAGTGGAGCCACTGGTCGTGGTTACGCCTCCCACTTGGCCGCGGCAGACCCCCCGAAAGAGATGTCACGGGGGCCGAACTTCCCCTCCCCGCCCAAGCCGAGGAGGCAACGTGGGGGCCGAGCTGGCCCCTCGCGCGCCCATGAGTCATCGCGGTGCGGGGTGTAAGCGTTCCCCCCTGACATCCATTGGTCCCAGTGAGAGGAAGAGGATGAAGGAGGGTGGGGAGACCCGCACTCCGGTGGATCCCGAGATGCTGATGGCCTTCGGTGAAACTCTCCCACTGACCTTGGTGGCCACTCCCGCTGTCTCAGCCGAGCCTTCCCTGGTGGGAGCTGGTGGTGTGTTGGTGAACATCTTGGCGGGCCCCGAGGTTACCCCCAAGGACTTGGTATTCGTCGACCGGACCGTGGCCAACCAGTTGGCGCACGGCTCCGTCCTCCTGAGGGACCGATCTCTCCTAGAGAGAGCTCCCACCGACATGCCATCGGACTCCTTAGTCTGGCAGCTTCAACAGGTTAGGCCACCTTGCTGCTCTCAAACCTATCTTCTGATCTTTCTTTACATACTCCTTTCTTTTTTGCAGGCCACTGTGATGGCTGTCGAGGCGCAGCATCGGGCGGCCTGTGCGAGAGACCTCGAGGAGTCCTCAGCCTAGGAGCACTCAAGGGCCGGGGCAGCCGAGGTGGCCGTCCAAGAGGCGTGCATGGAGGCTCGGCAGCTTCGACACCAGGTAGATGAGCTTGCTACCCAGGTGATGGACCTCCAGGGAGAACTGGCCGATGCTCAGAGGTCGGCCCGAGAGGCGAAAGAGGCGTTCCGCCAGGAGAGGGGCAATCTCCAGAGCGAGCTAACAGATCTACATCAGATGACCCAGTTCGTCGAGGAGGTGGAGAGGAGCATCGACGGGGTCCTGGGGACAAGGATCGCGGAGGTCCTTATGGAGGCCTTCAGCTCCTACGAGGGCCTCCTGGCTCTCCAGATTATTGACGTCGTCCGAAACTCCTTCCGACAGTTTGCGGAGCACGCCCGACAGCCTCTCTCACCCACAGATCCCATGTGCTCCGAGCAGGGTGAGGTGCCAGAGTACGCTTCCTCTCATGCCACGGGGCCTTAAGTTACTCCATTTTGTTCCCCCTCCCTTTTTTGGCTTGTAACTTTAAACAATTTATGTATGAAGCTTCTTTGTCGGCCCATGCACTTGTCGTCATTTTTCTTATCGTCGGGGTTTTTTGCTTTATAGAGGGCGTAGGCTCTCGGTCTCTTTGATCTTTTATTATGTTTGACCCGGTCATAGACCCCATGGTTTGCTGGCATCCCCTTATCTCTCGTGGCGAGTGTGAAGGGTCTTCGGGATTCTGGGCCCATTGTTCCTTTAGATTAAGGCCTTGGAGATGTTCTCGGCCGACCCGCTGTGGCTCTTTCCCGCTCGTGATACTCGAGCCAGTCTGGTGGCCGCCCTGCAGACTGCATACTTGTTCCCAGTCCGAGGGTTCGCTCCGTGAGAAGGAAAGAACTACCCCCGGTCCTCTGGCCTATGCATGTTTGATTTCCAGTCCCGCTGGGTGAGTTGTCCTTAACTTCGCGGTTAATTAGGTCGGCTGGTCTGCAAAGGGTGCTATCCATTGGCGCATGGCCAATCGACGGTCCCGCCTGGGGGGGTTGCCCATGGCCTTACGGACGAGCTTGGTAGTGGGCCTGCTGCGGAAGTTTCCCCCAGGCTGTTGGTCGATCGGATCGATCGGTCCACGGGGGGGCTATCCCTCGGCTTATGACCAATCAATGTCCCTGCCTGCTGGGGGAGTTGCCCCCTGCCTTACAGTCGGGCTCGTCGAGCGGCCTGCTGGGGGAGTTGCCCCCAGCCTTACGGCCGATCGGATCAACCGGTCCGCAGGGGAGCTACCCTCGGCTTATGACCAATCGATGTCCCTGCCTGCTGGGGGAGTTACCCCTAGTCTTACGGTTGGGCTCGTCGAGCGACCTGCTGGGGGAGTTGCCCCCAGCCTTACGGGCGACCAGATCGACCGGTCCGCGGGGAAGCTACCCCTCGGCTTATGACCAATCGATGTCCCCGCCTGCTGGGGGAGTTGCCCCCAGCCTTACGGTCGAGCTCGTCGAGCGACCTACTGGGGAAGTTGCTCCCAGCCTTATGGCCGATCGGATCGACCGGTCCGCGGGGGAGCTACCCCTCGGCTTATGACCAATCGATGTCCCCGCCTACTGGGGGAGTTACCCCCAGCCTTACGAACGGGCTTAGTGATCAGGCTGCTGGTGGAGTTGCCCCCAGCACTACATCCGATTGTTTTGCTGCTTCCCTCCGAAGGGTGATTTCCTGCTCGTCCTGCTATCGACCACCCAGCCAACCAAAGAGAGAGATTAAGATTTGTACTAACACGGTCCTTTCCATTGCTCGAATCCGGGTGTACATTTGGAGAAAAATAAAATACAGAGCTGGCGAGGGCAAGCTAGCCTTGCCCCGACGAGGTGGTTACTGGTCGCCTCTCCAGCTCACTCGATGATGCGCATGGCCGTCCGGGCCACATTCAATTTCTTCCCCTTGTCTGACTGCCTGGACGTCCCTTCCCCGTGGGCAGGGGCTGAGTCATCGGCGAAGTTCTTTAAATGCCCCTGGTTGACCAGCTTCTCTATGTCCTTCTTCAGATGCCAGTAATCATCGGTGTCATGGCCGTTGTCCTTGTTATACTTGCAATACTTTTCCTCGTCCTTCCTGTTCCTCTTCATCCTCGAAGGCGGCTTGTTAAAGCGTCCTTCCTTTTGGGCATGCGCGAGGATGATGTCCAGGGTAGCATTAGGCCTGGGGGGTCGCAGTTCCTCCCTGCGCTGCTTTCCTTTGGCCCTTTTCTCCTGCCGATGCTCGTCATGGCCACGGTGCTCACCGGGGCCTCGCCTTCATTCCTGCTAAGCTTCGGGCGGAGGTTGACCGGTGGGTGCTCCTTTTCTCCTTGTGGTTATCCCGCTTCTTCGGTTTCACCCGATGAGGACTTCTGCTCCGGTGCGGTCATCCCCCCAGGCTCGGTGACCGGCGGGTCGCCGACTTGTTAGACCCGGTCGTCGAGACGAGCCGATAACCGATTCGCCTCCGGTTTGCTCGAGTCCCATTCCCTCCCCCTCACAGGGTGAGGTGGGAGTAAGGGACCTCTCCGGGATGAAGCTCAACATGGTAAATCGTCGTTCCAGGTTGGGGGTTCCATCCCCGTGGTCGGTGACCACGGCGGACCGTACAGGCTGGCGGTCTGACCCCCGTTGGTGGTTCCCTCCCGTTCCCACTCGTCGGATGGAGGGGTTATCGACAAGCTGTTGAATTATGGCGACCAACGTCTGGAGGTTGGCGTTGGTTTCCTGGGCAAAGAGGCGAAGCTGCTCCTGAGTCACCGATCGGGAGTCGCCCGTCCCTTCGGTGGTGTGGCTGTGCTGGTTCTTGGGAGGGAAGTAATCCCCCTCCTCTTGGATAGAGGGCATGCGCCCCAAGCCGTTGCAGATGGTTCCATTCCGGTCGGTTAACGTGGGCTGTGTTCAATTCCCACAGCGGCGCCAGATGTTTACAGATGTTTTCTCACCACTAACTCATTGACTGACAACTAAGCAGTCAATGTGGTCAAGGGACCGGTTGAGATCCCTCGGACACGTCGTGCTCACGTGGACACAGCGTAGGACGGCGAAGGAGACGAAGACGAGCGGGAGCCTCAAGCAGAGTGTCGGTCTTCAGTCGGTGCGAAGCAGAGGGAAATCCTCGTCTTCGTGGAATGTGCTCGGCTTCGGAGGGACGAGCGTCGAGGGGTAGCCTCGGCGCCTCGGCTATCGCTTGGTCTTCGGTCGGTGGCAGTGTGCGCTTGTAACAGGTAGGATCGTCTTGAGCTGAGGAGTAGCCTCGGTGCTTTGTTCGATTCTTTCCTGTACAGATGAGAAAACTCATCCGGGGGGCTGGACATTGGTTCCGACCAAGTCCCCTCTGATGCTAAAGTCAGATCAAGGTCTGAAGAGTGTCCGGTGGGATAGGTATGACTCGAGAGGAGATCGATACCCTGACCCTCGATCCTAACAAAGGAAGGGAAATAATGGCGAAAGCTAGGCCGTTGATGGTTCACCTCAGATTTTTTTACTTAGGTTTCAATCTCCCTCCCGGTTGCCCTCGCCGTCCCTTTTATAAGGTCCTGGCTACGATTGCCCTCCCTCTACGTCCTCTCCACCCACGCCCCCGTGATCCGCCTCCATCCAAGCCCCTGCGTTCATCGTGGGTTCATGGATTAATGGCTCCTTAATAGCCATTAAGGTCTCATGCTCCTGGGGGACGGTTGACTCTGGAGGGCACGCGCTGATCATGCGTCTTCTGGGTCGGGGCCGGGTCTGGCTTTAAGTCTGTTCGTGGGCCTCGTCTTATTCATGGGCTTCCCGTTCTCGGCTTGGGCCATGGTCTCTGGTTCTTGGGCCTCTCCAAAATAGTCGTATCATATTCCAAAGAAATAAAAAAGTTTGAATAAAAGAAAGCAAGTGTATGGATCATCCCTACCATCCAATAGCCCCGACAACTAATCCAACTGCTTTCGTAGTGTTAATATCATGGTTAAAAAACTTTTACAGATATATAATTATATTCTTCCATTTGCTTTCAACCAATACAACTGTTTCGTAGAGATCCTGGCTAGGGTCTTGAAATCCTCAGGGCCTTTCGTTAAATAGTTTAACGATTTGTTTTTCCGCTACTTGCTTTTCTTTTTGACTCAATTGTCCGTTCGATGTAGGACGGGCGTAGAAATGCGCCCTAAGGGTCCCTAAAAACCAAAACCTACTCCCCTCTTTGAAACTCGTACCAAGTTTTAGATCTGAGTAACTCCATTAAACATGAGCAAGCCCGGATCCGAGTTTAAAGTAAATATTCTCTCTTTCTCCCTAAATTTCTTCCTTGCTTCTAATAGGGCTCTAGTAAAGCTACGAAGGAGCTCGGATCGGATTCGAAGTCTTGACGAAGGATCCACTCAAGGTGAAATCTTCTTCGACGTGTAGTTGGCTCGACGACATGGATGTTCCTTACCTCGGGACGTGATCGCGTCCGGATATACACCTGGAAAACGATTGTAGTCTTACCGCAAGCGCATGGTGAACGACTGTAGTCTTACCGCAAGCGCATGGTGAAGTGACGAGCGGGTATCGAACACAGGGAGGACAAATGACAGTACTCTATCTTGATCACCTAGCTATGGATGGTAGAATGAAATGGTTTGGATAACAATGTTATCACAGTCATTCAAATAGCAAATAGAATTCTATATAATAAAAGCGTCTAGGGCTAGGGAATCCCACTACGGATAGTCACTTATCCTTGTGGGTTATGAATCTCAATGTTGCAAGGCTTGAATTAAGGTAAACTAGTCGTAACTGAATATAGAACCAAGCTCATGCTCTCTCGCTATTGCCGGTCTATAGCAACCTAGATTAGGGCCCACTCTCGTGCAAACCCTAACCTAAGCCACTAGCATGAAGATCGACATCATCATCCAATTGCACCTCGAGCCTACTCTCGTGCAAACTCGAGCTACGATCTAGATTATGATAGTTCGTATTCGCCTAATCTCTTGCAAACGAATATGAGTATAGATTTATAATAAAAATCCTAGCTTTGGTCCAATCTTTTGCAAACCAAATCTAAATAATTTCAATTATAAACCTAAATCGAATATCTAGGTCTTCCCATCGATTGAAATCCAATCTCTTGCAAACCCAATCGATGAAAATTCCTATTTACTCGTAGTAAATCAATCACAACCTAACCATTTATCAATCCTAGCAATAATTCAATTCATTCATCACAATTCAAAAATCGGGTCCATAGGGTTCATCTCCATGTCCTAGAACAACAAAACAACTCCCAATTCATCATAGAAATATCAGAAATAACAAATAAGATCATAGCACAATTCATTGTAGAAAGAAAACAATTCATAAAAACTAGAATTTTAGACAAAAAGAATAAACCAAATTGCGCTTCTTTGGTCTCCAGCTGAGAATTACAATAGGAATAGCCATCAAAATTAAGTTCCAGACTCTTCTAAAACTAGGATTAAAACTAGCTGTAAATACAAGTCAAAATCGTCCAGAAATTCCTGACAGATTTGCCCCTAGCGCAGCCAAAAACCCTAATTCGCGACTCGGACTGCGTCTCTCGACCGAGTGACAGACCCAATAAAGAAACAGAGAATCGGGGATTTTTGGGGGTCTGTCACCTGGTCACACTCAGGCGAGTTGGTTTCTTCACTCAGCTGAGTGAGCTTTCTTGCTCGGCCGAGTGGGTCTTCTTCAAATTCCAGTAAGTCGAATGATTTTTGGGAGAAAATCCCTGTCAGACTCGGGCGAGTAGATCTTCTTACTCGGCCGAGTGAACTTTCTTGATCGGTCGAGTGCACTTTAAATCCAAGCAATGTTGTATCTGTTTTGCTCGGTCGAGCGCAGTCCTTCACTCGGACGAGTGAACTCTCTGTTCGGCCGAGTGAGCTGCTCCTGTGGCTCTTTCTTCTCCTCCTGGCTTCCTCGTCGATTCTATCGAACTTCTTCCTCTTCCTCTCATCATCTAGCACTGCTAGCTCCTCAATAAAGCTGTGGACGATGCTCCGGTGCGCGTAAACGTCCCTTGATCTCATTTTCGCTCCATATCGCTCCGTATTTTCTGAAATTCGACAAAAACAAGAAATAGTGAAAAGCAACGCGATATCGTCAAATAATCGTGAAAAACGCAATATAGGCGATCGAAATGACATGAAAACATGCAGAAAAAAGGTGTAAAATAAGGAGCAATCAAAATCCCCCAAGCTTACCTTTTACTCGTCCTCGAGGAAGATGAGTAAAAAGGCGACCCCGGCGGGTAAAAACAAGAAAAAAGAAAAAAGGAGATAGAAAAGAAAACAAAGAGGGAGGTGCTAGTCATTTTCTCGGGACGTGGACTTGCTTACTTAAATAGCATACAACGAATAAAAATATGCCAAAGATTTTTTATCTCGATATCATGTTCATATATATATATACTAGTCATAACCCGTGCCCGCGGGCACGGTTCATTTAACATTTTCCCCGCGAAATCTTTGTTCCCCGAAAAATTATTTACACAGCCAAAATTTAACAGAACAGTATATTAACGTAAAAATATTTAAGGTACGGGCACCTTCGGCGCAGGCGTCTTCGGCGTGGAACAACAAATTTGGCGTTGAACAACAAATTTGGCTCTCGTGCCTTCGGCGCAGAACAACAAATCTTTGTAAAAAAATTTAGCGCAGCGCGGGCGCCTTCGGCGCAGGCGCATGTTCTTTCCCCCGCGAAATCTTTGTTCCCCAAAAATTATTTCTACAGTCAAAATTTAACAGAACAATAAATTAGTGTAAAAATTTTAGCGGCACGGGCACCTTCGGTGCAGAACAACAAATTCGGCTCATGCGCCTTCTGCGCGGAACAGCAAATTCGACGTCGAACAACAAATTTGGCGCCCGCGCCTTTGGCGCGGGACAACAAATTAGCGTAAAAAAATTTAGCTCGGGCGCCGGAACAACAAACATCAGGGTATTTTTACGGTAATTTGTTGTTCTGCTAAATTGTTTTACGCTAAATTTTTTATTTTGTTTAATTTAATGGATTATGATTCTCCACAATCTTTTCCAATGCATTTTTAATTTCAAAGTTTAGGTTTCCAATGTACTTCTCCCCCCAAATTTAATTTTCACACTCTTTCCCAAGGCACTTCTAATTTCAAAGTTTATGTTCCCAAGGCATTTTCCCCCAAAAAATTTCACAAAATCCAATCTCAACCATTGATTTACCAAGATCAAATCTCAACCACTCTTTATCTTGTCCTAGTCAGCCCTAGGATTCAAAAAACACTGTCAAATGTATAATATATATATATATATGGTAAAGTGTTCCTAGGGTGACTCCTTAGATTAAATCTAAGGAGTCGCCCCCATTTTCTCCCATCTCCCACATTTTTTTTGGGATTTTATTTTTCATAGGATAGTTAGTCACATCATGGATGATCAACATACCAAAAATCAAGTCATTCCAATACTTTTAGAGCCCACATCTACCCCTTGCAACTTTAGGGTAAAGGGATCCTAAGGTGCCTCCTTAGATTCAATCTAAGGAGGCGCCCCCATTTCCCCACATCTCACACATTTTTTTTGAAATTTTTTTTCATGGGTTTATTGTTCACCTCATGGATGATCAACATACCAAATTTCAAGAGATTCCAATACTATTTGAGCCACCATCTACCCCTTGCAACTTTGTGGGTTTTAAAGCACGTTTTCAAACCGTTGAAGTTGTAAGGGGTAGATGGTGGCTCAAAAAGTATTGGAATCTCTTGAAATTTGGTATATTGATCATCCATGATGTGAATAATAACCCCATGAAAAAATATTTCCAAAAAAATTGTAGGAGATGTGGGAAAATGGGGGCGCCTCCTTAGATTTTCATCTAAGGAGGCACCTTAGATCCCCTTTTTCCATATATATATATATATATATATATATATATATATATATATATATATATATATATATATATATATATATATATATATATATATATATATGGCAATCTTCGGGTGCGAAAAACCCCGTGCGAAAGCCGTGCGAAAGCAGTGCGAAAAGTTTTTTTTTATTTTTTTGAAATTTTTTTTTCAAAAATTTTTTTTTGATGTTTAATCCATACAATTATATACCCCAGGGAAAATAATGGGTGAACCCGTTGGGGATTAGAGCACACATCCACCCGTTACAAATTTAACGGTCTCAAAACGTGCGAATTTGATGAAATGCCTTGATCGAAGGCCAAATGACATTATTTCTCAACCATTATTTTTTGAGGGGGGTATAACAACATATAATGAGGGTGGAAAAAATAATTTTTGAAAAAAAAAATTTCAAAAAAAAGATAAAAACATTTTCGCACTGTGCGAAATGTTCTCATTTGAAAATTTTCCTATATATATATCTATTGAAAAGTAAGGATTAATATCTATTGATGATAATATTTACAAGTGTGTAGTCTAATCTGGGAATGCTAGAACTTGTTAGAAAGAGGAGAGGGCACAAGCACCGTCACAATTTACTAATAGTTCTAACATCCCAAAGAACACAAAGATTACAGGCTACAAGTTACAAAAGTTTCGGACCCTAGCCATTATCTAGAAGCCCCCAATTCGACATTGCCTCAGCCGCATCTTCATCCCCCCTTCCAAATCCTACAGAGCAATCCTGAGATCTGCCTCGATGTCTTCAAACAATTTTGTCTTGCATCTTTTAAATTTCTCAAAAATCCTTCTGTTTCTTTCCCTCCAAATATGCCATACCATTGCCGATAAAGCTGTTTTTGCTATCAAACTCAAATCCTTCATATTTCCGAATTTCTGTAGATAGTATTCTCCCACGGATGCTAAAGTGGGCGAAGTTGGTGATGAAACCCCCAATTTCAGATAGGCTCTGCAAAGAATGTACCTTGAGTAGTCACATTCGAAAAATAGATGGTTAATGTTTTCATCATTCCCGCCATCGCAGAGGACACAAGCAGCCGACGTGTTCATCCCCCCACCGTCGTAGCTTGTCTTTGGTTAACAGTTTGCCCCTAAACGCTCGCAGGAGAGCCAGAGCCATCTTGGGCACATTGTGCTTTTGCCAAATCAACTTGAATAAGGGGAACGAAGGACTTCGCTGCCGGCTTCCTTCCCAGGCTGCCCGAAACTTGAAAGTCTCTCCATGCTTCCAGTGCCAAACATCAGTACCATTTGTAAGCCTCCAGGTCCGCAGCAACGGCATGATCGGCTGAATCTCAGGATTAGCCGCCCATCTGGAGCCCATCCAGTAATATGCGACACAATGTAGAGATGAAGCCGGGGGCATTGAATACAGATCTTTAAGGGGCCGGTCAGTAACCCAGGTATCATGCCAGAACAGCGTTGTAAGCCCATTTTTCACTTCTTTTTGGATGAGATAATTGGAGATAGATCGGCAATGGAGTAGCCTTTTCCAGGATCCGGAGTCTGTGGGTTTGCCTGTGGCCGCAAAGAACAAATCTGGATGCTTGTACTTTCCTCTCATGTAGTTAGCCCATAGTCCTATGCCGAAGAAGTAGCGCCATGTTAGTCTAACGCCCGAGGCGATGTTGAGATCTGGGAGATACCTAAGACCCACTCCACCTTCCGCTTTGGGTGTGCAAACGTCCTTCCAAGACCAGACGCGTGAAGATCCCCAGACGAACCTTCTACAAGAGGCAGAGATTTTCTGAACAACAGAAAGTGGCATATGATAGGCTTGTAACCAGAAGGAGACCATACCGTAGATAATTGATTTTACCAATTCTATGCGGCCTAAAATTGATAGGACCGAAGAGCTCCAGCCCAAAAGTCTTTTATTGCACTTATCAATCAACCTGTGAAACATCGGTGCTTTCGGATATTTTGAGGAAAGTGGGAGGCCGAGATATGTAGTGATGGTCGTTGATAATTTAATGCACAGAGTATCAGCTAATACTAAAGCTTGCTTGGCTCCTTTGCTGAAGATGCCTGCACTCTTATCCCAGTTAACTTCAAGCCTAGTCTGATTTGAGAAATCTGATAGGAGAGATTTTAGGCCACGGAAAGAGTGCTTATTATCCCTACAAAAGACCAGTAGATCATCAGCAAATAAAAGGTGGGAGATTGACCCTGCTCGATGCATGGGGTGTATAGAGTGGCTAATAAACGATTTCTCTATCATAAGCGAGAAAGCCTCCATTACAGTGACGAAGAGATAAGGAGTGAGGGGATCTCCTTGCCTTAGCCCCCGATTGCCTTTGAAATATCCAACTGGACTCCCATTTATCATTATTGAGAACATTGGTGTCGATATGCACTCCCTGATCCAGCTGATGAAATTGTGACCAAAACCTAACTGGTGCATAATGTAGTAGACAAATTCCCTATTCACGCTGTCAAATGCCTTCCTGAGATCCAATTTGATGCAAGCTCTGGCTCCCATGTGGTTGCTGAAATCTCTAATTTGCTTGTGGGCTAACAGCGTATAGTCTGATAATAACCTCCCTTTTAAAAAGGCTGCCTGATTTGGTGAAATCAACTCATGGATAACTTCTTTGAACCGGTTGCATAAGATCTTGCTGATAATCTTATAAAGAACATTGCAACAAGATATTGGTCTGTAGTCTCCCATCCCAGAAGCATTAATATTCTTTGGAATCAGAGTTAAAAAAGTATGATTTACTTGCCTTACCATTTTCCCAGTTTTAAAGAAAGAGAGCACCGCTTTAGTAACATCTTCACCAATCAAACTCCAATTTTGATGATAAAAATGTCCATTAAAACCATCCGGCCCTGGGGATTTGTCCGCCCCAATTTGAAATACATCAATTTTCACCTCTTCCGCTGAGATTCTTCTATCAAGCCACAACTTCCCCTCCGGAGAGACCTTGCGTTTAGGAGTAAGTCTGTTGAAGACCTGTGTATAATGATTCTGAGTGTATAAATCCTTGTAGTACATGACAGCCTCAGTCTTCAATTCGTCATAGGATTTGTTCTGCACCCCTCTCGCATCCACCAGGTAATAGAGATTATTATATGTGTGCCTTGATTTCATGGTGGAATAGAAGAACTTTGTATTTCTATCTCCCAATAACATCCAGTCCTGCCTGCTCTTTTGGCGAAACATTTCCTCCTCATTCCTTAGAAGATTAGATAGCTCTTTTGTAAGTTGCTGCTCTCTCAATTGAATCTCCCTGGAGCTGTGAATGCCTGCCATTAGTCTAATTTCTTTTAGGCGGCTCCTGCAAGAAGGAATACACTCAGTCTCGGATTTTAGCTTCGCCCACGGTCTTAGCTCTTTCTTTAGACGGCTCAACTTTTGGGTAATACGAAACATCGGAGAGCCGTTAATATATTGGTTCCAGCTAGATTCCAGCAATTCCTTGCATCCTGGCCAGCGCATCCAATGGTTAAAAAATTTAAAAGGTTTTGGGTCAGAAGGAACCTGAGGATGCAAATTTATCATCATCAGCGCATGATCACTCGTGCTAGGATCTAAGTAATCAACGTAAGCTTCAGCCAGAGTGGAGGACCACACATCATTGCATAAAACCATGTCTAATTACGCCACAATTCTTTCACATCCAATTCTTTTGTTGCACCAACTGAACCGAGATCCAGTACTCTTGAGTTCATGGATATAACAATCAGAAACACAGGTGCTAAAATCTTCAATAAGCTTAGGTACCAGCTTCCGACCACCAATCTTGTCATTTGTGAAGAGGGTGCAATTAAAATCTCCACCAACCAACCATGCTTCCCCTTGAGTCATTAACGATTCCTTTCTCAAATCATTCTATAGTGCTTTACGGTCCTTGTTATTATTGAATGTGTAGACCGTTGTAAAATACATGGAGAAACCACCCGCATTAATGCAACGGACCGTGACATGTTGGGGAGAGGAGGAAACAAGCGTAGCTTGCCAGACGAGAGGGTTAAATCCCAACATGATCCTACCACATTTGTGAGTATCAAAATTGTCCATGATGGACCAATCTTTCGGCACACATTTTCCCCTCAAAATTGAATTTGTCTTTAGTTTTGTCTCAAATAAAGCTACCACAGATGGCTTCAGAAAACGCAGTCTATCCCACAGATCTTTACATCGTACAGAGTTATAAAGCCCACGGGTGTTCCATAGGAATACTGACATTAAGACGATCTGTTTTGGCGCGCTTGACTCCCCTCCTTAAGTCTTGCGCTTTTCTGAACATTAGCAATAGCTAAATGTTGCTGACAGGATGGCTTCCTTGCAGCATCAGCTGCTTCAGCAATGGCCTCCTCATATATCTCCTCCATCTCCCACTCTGGGTTGGGTACTGTCATTTCGGGTGGAATCCTATCCAATTCCGTATCCAGCAGCTCTTCATTTAAATTTGATAGTGTTGTGTTACTAGCCACTGAGATGAAATCCGCCTGCCCTGGCGATTCTATGGGTGTATCAGGATCTGAAATTACCTGTGAATTCACATTCTCAATTGGCACCCGTAGGCTTGATATATTCTCCGCAGTACTTACCTCATTGGCTGTGAAGCTAGTAACTTTCGCACATGTCTCCCCTTCAGGACATTCCCCTGTGTGGGTAATTGCTCTATCACCCTGCTTCATGTGTAGATGATCATTGGCTACATCCCCACCTTCCATGAATTGAACATCTCCTATGGCAGTAGGAGCATCAACGTCTTTAGAACTTCCTGAACTCGAACCCTTCTCTAGAGTTGGTTCAGTTGGCAACTCAAAGCTGCCAGCACTATCGGGAAGATCAACATTCTTTCCCTTGGATTGAATCCCATTAGTTGCAGAAATAACCGTTTGGATTGAAGGCAGCTTGAGGGTATCCGGGCATTGTGAAACTGAATGTCCGAAGCAGACACAGTTTGAACATTGTGGTGGATTCCCTTCAAATTTAACCCCTATACTGACCATAGAACCATCTTCCAGCTCCAGTTCCACGAGCTCTTTCAGTAGTTTCTTTGCATCCACCTCAACCAAACAGCGAGCATATGAAATCCTCTCCTTCTTTGACGTTAGCTTGTCAAGGCACAAGGGGATACCTATCAGCGAGGCAATAATATTCATAATTTCAAGAGTCCACATCCCCAATGGCACCCCATGAAGTTGAACCCACACCGGGACAGAAGAAAGGATATCTCTTTCGTGCTTGATTAATGGGCTCCATCGCTGTAAAACAACTAACCTCCCGTCAAACATCCAAGGACCCCCATGCAGAATTTTTTCGCACTCTCCCCCGTCATCAAACTTGAAATAGAAAAAGCCATTTTCCCTGCTATATATCTGGAATCCCTTCTTCAGATTCCATAACCTATCAACCCAGGCCCGAATCTGCCCATAATATGGAACGTCGCCCAAGACATACCCAACCAAAGTGTTTCTCCATTGATCAGCCCCCTGCGCAAGTTGAGCATTCGTCACACGCCCTACCTCAGTACCATCTTCTTTAACAATAGGCTCCACAAATGTCATGCCCACTTCGGAGTTATATTTACGCCTATTAGCACAAATATCAACCCAGGATTGCTTTGCACCATTCCAGTCAATTTTAATACTGAAATTTGGTCTCACAGGCAATTTGTCAAACACTTGTTGTTCAACATTCCTTGCCCTATTAACTCTTCGAGAAGGATTGTTACCTGATGCGGTAAAGTTCCCAGCATACCCTCTTCGTTGTGCTCCTTTGAAATTGCCTCTTGAGCTCCCGATGCCTCCCAATCGACCATTGAAATCTCCTCGTCGCCTATCTCCAGGGTTCCGATTCCTATTGACCACCGTCCAACCCCCATCCGGATTTTTACCTCCGTCGGCTTCCTGAAACTTGTGAGTTGTGGTTCCGTCAACTGTAACGGTCGGTTTCCGATCGTACTTTCTTTGTGCACGTGCTCTTGATTGTGCACGTGCTTATTTTTTTTGACTTTATTTGATTTTGAATATTATTGAGTGATATATCGACGTGATCGTCTCTGGAAGTATTAGATTGTGGAATAACTTTGTAACAACATATCTCGAGTCGTTCTTCAGCGACGCTATCTTAATTGACGTGACGTTGCGACTTTCTGTTTTGATGCGAGACGTTACGAATTTTAGTTTCGTCTCTCAACATCGAAATTTAGATCCGTCTTCTCCACTATCTTTCTTTAGTCATCTAGAACACCCCATAATTATTTTATAATTTTTGGACTTAATTTGACCTATTTTCTATTTTTTTGAAAGCTTTAAATAATTTTAAAACATATTTTTATAAGAGTTTTAATTACAATAAAATAACTATTTTATAATAACGTATTAAGGAATTTTTAGGAAAAATTTTAGAATTTTTGGCCGCACCCATTTTGCGTGAGGGAGAGGAGAGTAATTTTTAAGTAAATTAATTATTTTAAATTATTTTAATAACATTTTTCCGAACCCAAACCCTAACCCTAGCTCTAACCTATTTAAGTTAGCCCTAGGCAAAGTTATTTCGTCATTGCTCAAAACCCTAGCCGCCGTTTCCTCTTCCAAAGCTTCGTCGAAACGTTGCGACGATCGCAACGTGCACGACCGGAGCTCTCCCCCGCAAATCCCCTTGCACGACCGGAGCAGCACCCCGCATCGCCGCTCGCACAGACCGCTGCATCGCCCCCCCCCCCCCCCCCCCCCCCCCCCCCCCCCCCCCCCCCGCTGTCGCCCGCTCCGACCGAGACTCTCTCTCGGTCTGACCGAGAGACTTCCTCGCACAGCCGCCCGCTCCGCTCCGCTCCGCATCGCCAAGCGCTGACCGACCCGCTCCGTCGGTCTGACCGAAGCCCGCTCCGCACCCGAAGCCGCTCCGCACCCCGATCCGCTGCCAGCTTGTCCAAGCGCCCGACCGACAGGATCTGTCGGTCTGACCGACGGATTCATCCGCACCCGCCGCTGCAACCGAGCCCCCGCATCGCCAGTGCACGACCGAGAGCTTCTCTCGGTCTGACCGAGAGAAACCCTTGCACCGAAGGAGAACGACCGACGGCCGAACGTCGCAAGTGGGTTTCTCCCACACCAACTTCTGTGGTGGGCCCCCCTTGGACCCCTAGCACTGCTGTGGGCCCCACTTGGACGTGCCACTTCACGGATTTGCCGTCTACGACGTTGCGACACGTCGTAGGCCTTCGTCGCAAGTTCGAACTTTTGGAGAGACATGCGAGGACCAGATCTGAAGCCGAGGAGTTCTCCGATCAGACCCGACATCCAATCTACAGCAAACTCCGGTTCAGGTTGGTTCCCTGAAACTCGTAGAAACCCCCACAATAGCTGACTGAACCCTAAACTAAAAACCGTCAACTTGAACTAAATTTAATTTTCAGCTCCTGTAAAACGTTGTACGAACATAGAAAATCGACGAACGGACTAATTTGACTGTGCACATAGGATAGATCGTCGATTAGGTTGATACATCAAAAAGTGACTTTTGACGAATAGGATAGTCCCGAAAACCTAGAAATGAAACCTAATAGGATTTGATAAATTTGAGACCTGACATCGTCGCCGTGGCGATATTTCAGACGGACTACCGCGGACGCGACGACTGGACGAGACGCTTCGGGAGGACGACACACTCGCCATCGCAGGCAAGTGTATCCACTTGCACTTTTGGCCGTGCTTAGGCCTTAGTTGGTTAGAACTGTTAGACTGTGAACGAATAGAACCGGCCGTGAAATGATAGCGTCCTGGACGGCTCCTGACGGCTCAGACTTGACGACGAAGTCTGAGCCTGACAACAACAACTTTTGATGCTGTAGGACTATCATGTGTGTGCGTGCGTGTGGACACCCTAGAATAACTCTCCCGTACACTGGTCGTGTCTTGTCACTGTTATACACACTGGTCGTGTCTTGTCACCGTGTTACAAAAAGCCTTCGGGCGTTTCAGATGCTTCCCGAGCGGAAGTGATCTCCGTGTTACAAAAAGCCTTCGGGCGTTTCAGATGCTCTCCTTGCGGGAGTGATCTCCGTGTTACAAAAAGCCTTCGGGCGTTTTAGATGCTTCCCGAGCGGAAGTGATCTCCGTGATACAAAAAGCCTACGGGCGTTTCAGGTGCTTTCCTTGTGAAAGTGATCTCCGTGCTTCCTGTCCTGAGTTCTGGGGTTTTGGGGTAGGGTTGAGCGTGCGCACGGTGAGAGGGTCTGATCACCCTCGAACCGTAAGGCGTGAACCCTTCGTGTCGTGTCGTGTCGTGCCGTGTCGTGTCGTGTCCTACTTGTCTTGTCCGTCTTCGTCTTGTATAGACACCTTTAGGCTAGTCCCATAGTCGGTAGCACACGCTACGACTACTGCCTGCTACGTTTTTACTTTCCTGCTACGTTACTTCTCCTGTACTTGTTGTAACCCCAGCATGCTAATCAACCAGTAAAACGTTGTCTAAAAGTTGATACACTTGCAGTTTGGTCTAACCCTTTTTGTAGACCTGACCTGACGTACAGTTCCTTCTTTTGGTGCTGTACGTCAGGTGTTGAGCCAGAGTACGTTGACGAGGCGGACTTGCCAGCTGACGGAGAGCCGGAGGACGTTGATCCAGAGTACGACCCGGAGGAGGACCAGAGTTAGAGGCCTCTTGTTGCTGATCCAGATTTCTGTTCCAGTTTAGATTGGGTGGGTAGCACCTGTTGCTTTCTTGTCTAGGTTGGGTGCTTGCACCAGTAGTTTTCTTTTCTGCAGTTGTAGCCTTCGGGCGTTTTAGACTCTCAGTACTTTTGGATGTTTTATTTGGAATAAAATGAAATAATCTCTATTCAATACTTTGTTGTTTCCGTACTAACTTGCAGGGACATGTTTCCTTCGTATGGAATATCACAGACGCTTATTAGGTCCGGGCTCTTAGCCCTGGCCTAAGCGGACCTTAGTCACGCTTCGCCTCCGACCTTTTTGGGAAGCGGGGCGTGACATCAACTTCTGAGGAACGAAGACTGTCACCTTCCAAGATCAAAGATTGGCGAATGTTTCCGCCGCCAGGCTCCCTATCTCCAGAGCTCATAGGGGAAAATTGTTCTTTCCTCAAAAACTATTAATTACACTAGCAATATTTTTTATATATATATATATATATATATATATATATACACGATATAGAAACCCAAGAATATCAAAACGAAATGAAACATGAAATCATTCTAGAATTAGCATCGTCTGAAGCATCTAAAGCAATATACATAATCATAGATCGCACACTTTTCAATTGATCGCTTTCTATTTGGAGTATAAGAGGTATCATACAATATGGAGCAATAAGAATAGAAAGAAGTGGTATTCATGAAATGCATGCCAAATTTCAATTCATGGACTTCGTGGTACTCCTAGTGATCTCCCTGAGTATAGAAAATTACCTAGCTTAGGTCATCATGCACATATAAGTAGTCACACTCTCACACATCATTGGATCATCTCCCCCAAACTTATCTATAAGCGTGGTGACATCAAATAGAACAATATAACTTTCCCCATATTTTGAAACTCCAAGAAAAATAAAAAATAAAAGATGGAAGAAACGGAAGAAAGAAAGAAGTGGAATCTTGTATATACAGATGAACTTCTTTTTGTTTTTATTTTTCTCTTTTTCTCTTTTTTTCATATACACAATAAGAATCCCAAATCAAAGATAGAGAAATAAGCATGTATTTTTTTCTTTTGATTTTGGGGTATTGGAGCATGGACTTTATAGCAAGGGGAAGATGCCAATATAGGATTTGCTAAATGGAGATTCACCAATGATTTTAAGTACAGAAATGGTGTTCAAGATATGTGGAGAAAGAAAATATGCAACGCTCAGTTCACTCTTTAAAATGTGCATGACAACTTTCAGTAGAGTAATGTAATCTACTCAGTTTGATTTCAGAAAGTAAACTAATCCTGTCATATCAAAATGGCATACATTCAATCAACTGGGAAATAAAGCGTACAGTTTTCATGCAATAAGAAGCAATAGCAAACAGCGAAGCAGTACTCCAAATATAGGCAATCAATGCGTGAAGCTTGGTGTGTTTTCTATGAAAAGTATACAATATAAATCATCAGACTCAACTAATGGTAGAATTTCATTCACATTCATTAATAAAGGTGCAGGTTACTATTTCGAATGCATGTCAAAGTATAACATGTGATATCTGAAATAAAAATGATGGCATGACAAGATAATATGCATATAGAGATAAACAAATTCCACATCGTCATCATCACAGAAAATTCATCTCTAGCAAAAAAGGTAAACGAAATAAAGATAAATTAAAAATAAGAACTACTATACACATGCAGCACATACAATAAATGAGAAAACGTGATGCATGAGACAAAACATGAAAAAGTGGGCAAAAATAAGTGTAAAATAAAGAAAAGTGGAAAAATAAAAATAAAAATAAAGAAAATGAAAAGTGTGTGAGTAAACTGCACAGTGTCCTCAATGTGCTAAGTGTGGCACAATGAGAGATATGATATGGGTGGGGTGGGTGAGGATGCATGCATGATAAATGATGAAAATGAAAGAAAATGTGATGGATATGCGGATGGTGCATAAAGAGATCAAGATGGTGCAATATAACTATCCCAGAGATACTTTCTCTCTCCCAAGATGATATAGACAAATATGAGCAAAAAGTGACCAAAATGTGTGAGGAGGAGGTGCGTTAAAATCAGCAGAAAAGATAGCATTAATCACAGCAGTGGCAAAAATATGGGAGTCATCAAGTGCGTGCCTAAACAGGTGGTGGAGCACCAGCACCGTCCTGTGGTGGGGGGTGGTGGTGGTGGCTGCTGTGAAGTGGGACGGGTAGCGACAGGTGGTGTAAGGATGGCAAACGGGTCAGGTGCGTTCGGGTTTGGGTCGGGTCAGATTTGACCCGACCCGGATGGGGGTAAACCCTAACCCAACCCGGATTGAATCTGGGTCGGGTTCGGGTGACCTGGAAAATTTCCGGTTCAGGTTCGGGTTAACCCGTCGGGTTAAGATTTGATTATACACTACTGCTCCTTTTTCGATATCCAGCTATTTATTAAGAGCCACAGGCAATTTATTAAGTGTTGCATAATTTTCCAGTTGCTTGTCGCTTAAACTGCACTGATGACAGTAAGAAAGTATAATTAACGTTACCATTTTATTAACGAATGTAATAAAATTAACAAAAAGTTGTATGTAAAGAGAATTGAATCCAAGACCTCTTAAAAAGAGGACAACAATTCAAATTGTATAAGCACAACTCCCATTGCAACTGTGCATTGAAGTTATTATATAAATATATAAAGTAAAACAGATCAAATTCGAGTCATCCGGGTTGAATTCCAAACCCAGACTCGACCCTGATTTTATCCGGATCGGGTCGGGTCAACCCGTTTCCTACTTAACCCGTATTGGCCTCTACCCATACCAGGTTAAGGATGCCGGGTTCGAGTCGGGTCGGGTCGGGCTCATTTTGCCACCCCTAAGGTGGTGGCTGTGATAGTAGCGTAAGAATCTGGTTCAGGCTAGGCTGAATACCAGGGAGTAGAGCGACGCGAGACTGCACAGCACTAACGGTAGCAGAGAGAGCCCGGAAACCTTCTCTAAACCCACTAACAGCCCCCTCTAGAGCACGCAGGTGCTGAACTAGGGTGTCGGAGGAAGGAGAGGCAGAGGGTCGAACTAGTGGGGAACGGGGCTGCCTAGCACGGCTACCGTAGACTAGTGGTGCCACTACGGGATGAGGGTAAAAGCAGTGCTCACTAAAAGTCGCTCAGCCTCTGTGGGAGGCTGAGACGTAGGAATGCTCTCAGAAGTGTGAACAGCAGCAGAATCTGAAACGGTGACAGGGCGAGGATGACAGAGAGGTCGGTGACACAGAAATGGGGACAGACGTTATGACACTCTCGGTGAATACAGTTGCAGCAGAGACGGTAGTGTCGACGACAGGGGAGGTCGTGAGATCTACAAGAATGACTCTCCAGGGATCGAGAAATATAGAGTGGACAAGGTCTCGGCTGCAAAAACTAGGGAAGGCTCACCTCTCTCAAGAATAGTGGTGGGGGCACTCTCAAAACTCACATATGAAATGGGATCAATGGCTAGCGGCACAGAGTTGGTGGTGGTGGTGGTGATGGTGGACTCAGCTAGTGTGCTCCCGACACTGACAGAAGTATGGACAGAGGTGTCGGGGGGAGGAGTCAAATCAGGTCCAGGCTGAGGAATCGGGATCTCGGGGTCCAGAAGGTGGAGAAGGGGATCCTGCCGAGCGCCCTCGGGCTCTAGCATGTACACAGCTGGGATGAGGAGGTCCATCTCTGGTCTCCACATCCCTCCTATGGCTCCAATGTGGGTCCGAGCAGGGCTCAGAAGTACCAAGTAATCTGCACCAAACGGACCGTGCAGCCAAACCCAGTGGTGCTGACCATGAGGACGCTACATCCTTATGCGGGCTATGACATCAATATAAAGGGAAGTGGGTCCCGGGGGTCGTAGCAAACCAGCTGGGAGGTCTACTCCGCACATGAGAGCCAGAAGAGTAATCAGACCGCCGCAACAGATAGACGTCCTAGCTCCAACAGAGATAATGATGAGGTCTAGATACCAACTGGCTATATCTATCTGAATAGCGAGGAGTAAGACATCTCTGTCGCCCTCGAAGGCTCTCGCTCTAGTCATCGCGTAGAGCATGTAAAGCTCAGGTATAGACATCGTCCTGGGCTCATACCTCGCTAGGCCATAAGGCACTGAGCAATACGGATGCATGGGTGGACGATAGCAGAGGTCTTGGCCCGGCTAGGGTCAAAGGCTGAAGGTGATCCTGTGATGAGTGTCCAGAAGGCGTTGAGTATCAAATGACGACGGGGGATGTGCGTGGGTCCATAAGCGCGAGAGGTGTCTGGGACAGGTGGTCATTGAAAATAGGCTCGGAGCATGTCGATGGTAATCTCGCACTCATGATCCATCAATCTAAATGAGCAACCCCCAGGAGTCTGATGAATGAAACTAAGGACCTCGAGTGTTGGACGGATGTAAGTGTCCGCCGACATCGACAAAAAGTCACGCCACCCCATGTTTTCATACAACTAGAGTAGGTTCTCAAATACCCCTAGGGGCTCCAAATCTGCTATGTGCACAAACCTAGAGGGGACAATCGAACGATGGGAGATCTTCTCAAATCGGACGTGTTGTGTGTCGTCACGGAAAGTGATCCCATCGTGTCGAAAGCGGGGATGGGCTGTGTCGGTGTTGGAATGGGTGCGGTAGGAGGTGGAAGTGTGGGTGGAGGTGGGCTAGGTGGGGGGAGTCCGCTCTAGCGGAGGAGGATCTAGGCTCGCTGGTCCTCTTCCGCTCGAGGCTGGCGCCCGCAAGCGTGACCTAGTCCGTGGAGGCATGTGTGTCGTGAGATGTGCCTACCCAATGCAAAGTGCTATATAAAAAGGAGCGAGTGTATCTGAGCATTACATGAATGCTAGAGATGGATGTGTGCAGAGAAATGCCTCCTCCGAAAAGCTCCGAATTAGCCTTTGATTCTCCCCCAAGCTGTTCTGAAACACAAATTGACAAATTAGCATTGAATATCAATAAATTTGGGATAAAAACAAGAGTAATAGATGTATATAAAGATTAATTTCGATTCGGGACTGAGTTGGGCTTACGAAATGGAGAAATGGAGAAAAGAGGAGAAATTTGGCGAAATGGGGATGACCGGCGGTAGGGAGGAGCGACGCCGGCGGTGGCTGGGAGGCGTCGTCGACGGTAAGGGGTGTGCCGCTCGGGCATGGGGTTCGTGTGGCTCGGGCGAAGGAATGGTTGATTCGGGCGATTGGGGGGGAATTCGAAATCTCAGGCTGAGAAATTGGGGAATTTGGGATTTGGGCCGCGAGTTTTCATATATATAAGATGAGTCACTCAACTGAGTGGCGTGTCTGTTCGGCCGAGTGGCTCAGTTGAAAAAGTTTTCGAAAATTCTCGTGGAAGTACCGACTCGGCTGAGCGACACTTCCCACTCGGACGAGTAGGCAAAAGTCACTCGGCCGAGTGGCAAGGCCACTTAGAGCTTTTCAAGTGCTGAAAGTGTTTGATTCCCTCGGTCACTCGACCGAGTGGCATATAAATGACATAGAGGGGTTTTTTGAATCTTCCCTGACCAGTACCCTACTCGACCGAGTAAGGTCTTCACTCGGCCAAATGACAAAGTCACTCGGCCGAGTGGGCTGCTAATTTCAGCTCCAACTCTCTGTTTTCTCCACTTTCTGATTTCTGTTTCCCTGTCAGTTTCTTCCTCCTCCTGACGCCTGAGCGCATCCCTGGAGTGCTCTCCTTTGCCATGGTCATCCTCCATTCAAATGGTTCCTTATTCTTCATCTCCTGTAATGAAAAATATTGCCCGTTGTCAGGTTTTTCTTCGACAATTGACTCTAAACACTAACAAAGATCTAAAACGGAAATAAAAGGTAAAATTCAAATAAAAATAAGATAGAACCGCCGGGTTGCATCCTGACAAGCACTCGTTTAAGGTCTTGAGCTCGACCCCTTAAGATACGCGTTTAAAGCCCGATGTTCGGTGCATGTGAGATGCACGCGTTAAACTTGCCGGGAAGGCTACTTGGATTCAGTTGTTGATGTTCATTGGCGTTCCTCGGCTCCCCTTCATCATGGGTAATAGTGGAGGATGAGTCCCCCAAGCTTGAGCTTTTAACATCCTTTTTCTTGGCCAGCGGCGAAGATTTATTGTCCGGTGGATCTTTCTTCATATGCTTCACCGTGGATAGCTTGCATAGATCTCTAATCTTGACGACATCAGCGTCGTCTTTCTCCTCATCCGTAAGAGGGTCCGGCGGGTCTCCCATCATCTTGCCATCTTTAGAAGATTGGCCCTCTTTGAGGCCGTCGTCGTGCTTGGCTCTGATGGCAAATGGCATGGCGTCGTCTATCACCTCGTCGAGGAGGTCCACATAATACACGTCCTCTTGCCAAGGCATATGCTTCATTGCCTTCGAAATATGGAGCTCAACTTCAATATTTCCGATGTTCAAGGACAAAGTTCCTTCCCTCACATCCACATTCACTCCAGATGTGGCTAAGAAAGGGCGTCCAAGAATCAACGATGTGTCGCCTTCCTCTCTAATATCCATCACCACGAAGTCACATGGCAAGCAAAGTCTGCCCGGTACTTGTAGTGGTATGTTTTCCACAATCTCCACCAGCCTAGTGATTCGCCCATCGGCGAGTTGTATTTTCATGTCTGTCGCCTTTAGGTCGGTCCACGTATTCAATTTCTTAAACATCGTGAGGGGCATGAGGCTCACACTTGCTCCCAAATCTACCAAAGCTTTTTGAAGTGGGACTCTTCCAAGCGTGTAATGAATTCGGAAACTACCGAGGTCTTTGAACTTGGTCATCGCTTTCTCCTTCCTAGTAAACCACGTACTTTGCTCGGCGAGCATGATCCTTTCTTTACGCTTCTTTCCCGCAATCAAATCTTTTAGAAACTTGGCATAGGACGGGATTTTGATAATTGCATCCAAGAATGGAATATTCAAGCTCACACCTCGAAATACTCCAGAAATTTGACGAGCCTTTTCTCAATTCTTGCCTTTGCCAACCTTTGTGGGAATGGTACCGGTGGCATATAAGTGCGCTCCTCACGTGGCTTCTCAATTTCAGATTTTTCACCGTCATTTGGCTCTTTTGGGCCCTCCTGTTCATTGACTGGTTCCTTATCATCTGAAATTTCTTCCCTCTGCTCCTTGGTTTGAATCATAGCGGGGGTAGTGTCCTTTTTGCCTCTTGTAGTTATCACCACAACCGCATTTATGAGGCCGGTATTTCTCTGTGGGTTTTGTTCTGGTTGAGCCGACAATTGTTGAGTGTTCTTATTGAGCAATGCTAGTTGCTCCGATAATTGTGCCATAACGGTGTTGAGGGAGTCTTGTTGGGCCGTCAATCTTGCATTGATCTTCTTTTGTTCGGCCATAAACTCTTCAACCCTTACTTCATGATCCGACCTTGGCGGTGCTTGCGGTGTATTGGGTGCCCTCCATCCTTGATTGTACCCCGAGGGTCTATAGGGCCCCGCTTGTTGCCTCGGTGGGAAGTTTTGTTGTTGGCGACTTCTTGGTTGATATTGCGATTGTTGTGGAGGCCGGGCTTGTGGTTGTTACGGTGGTGGATTCAAGGCTCCATCATTGTTAGCGTATGAAAATCTGGGGTGACCCCTTGTAGCCGGGTTCACCCAATAACCGGTACTTTCCGCAATATATTGAGCTTACTCTATGGCTTCGTCTCCTTGCTCCCCTCCAATAAACATAACATGGGCTTGATCTTGCCAGTCGCCCATGCGGTTCACTAACCAACTTTTCTAGTCTCTCCACGACTTTGTGTAGGAAATTAAACTCCGAAGAGAGCTCCGCCACGGCCTTTGCCTCATAAATACTTGCCGGCTTCAAGGATGACGAAGAATGTCCCCTCTTGTCGGCCCACTGTTGATTATTCGAGGCCATCTCCTCAAGTAAAACCGTAGCGTCATCCGGTGTCTTTGACAAAATAGCTCCTTTGGTGGTTGCATCAATTATTTGCTTCATGTTTGGTTGCAATCCGTTATAAAAGCTATGCACAAGCTCCCATGGCTCAATGCTATGATGGGGGCATTGGTGTTGGAGATCCTTGAAAAGATCCCATGCCTCGTATAGAGTTTCTTGATGGCCTTGCTTGAAGGACATGAGTGAGCTTTGTATCTTGATAGTCTTGGATGGCGGATAAAACTTGTTGACAAAAGTGCTTGCCAGCTCATCCCATGTGGTAAAGATCCAATCAGCTTGCGTCGTTAACCAATACAATGCCTTGTCTTGAAGAGTAAACGGGAAGAGGCACAGTTGAATAGCGTCAACCGACACATCGGGCATCTGGAAGGTGGCACATTTAGCCAAGAATGACTGCAAATGGTAATGAGGGTTTTCTTGTGAGTTCCCATGAAATGGGTCTTGTTGCATCAACACTACAAGTCCAGTCTTCAGCTCAAAGTTCTTATCGGCCGCCAACTCCGGCATGACAATAGAAGAGGTGGTAGAAGTGGTCTTGGGCCGTAGCCTATCTCGGATGGAGACAAGCCTAGCCATACGCGCTGCTAGCTCCTCTGGTGTTTCCGGCACGGCCATATGATCTTCCCCTATAGCAAATCTCCTCTCAGCTCTAAGCTTCCTTGCCGTACGCTCGACCTCAGGATCAAATAATATATCTTCTTGTGACGCCTTCGATCTCGTGTACATGCACATAAAAAGAGAGTCTCGATAGAATTGTTAGCACAATAGAGAAATAAAAGACTAAAAATAATAAAAAGAAATGGCTAAGTAAAGAAAATAAAATACGGTCGCCCTCCCGGGCAACGGCACCAAAAACTTGATCGCGCCCGGATATACACCCGGAAAATGACTGTAGTCTTACCACAAGCACACGGTGAAGTGGCAAGCGAGTATCGAACACATGGAGGACAAATGACAATACTTTATCTTGATTACCTAGCTATGGATGGTAGAATGGAATGGTTTGGATAATAATGTTGTCACAGTCGTTCAAATAGCAAATAGAATTCTATATAATAAAATCGTATAG
>JAULAV010006054.1:0-25000 GCA_030789695.1 Scilla litardierei
AGGGACGATCGAAAAATGAGAAGATCCGTAGATATAAAATCCCACGCTCCGAGTACGCACAATAGGAACGCCGATACGTAGAGCCGCAACAAGAGATTCCTTCGCGCGTCACAAGTAAGAATAGCGTAACAAATTTTTGGGATGGATTGAGGGTAGAAAGGCTCAAGAAAAGGGGAGCAAACGTGCTGATAACGTGTTGTATGATAATGAACTCAAGAGAGAGAGAGAGAGAGAGAGAGAGAGAATTTCATTGCTAAGAATAAGTCACCATAGCTAAGAGCCATGGTGCTCTATTTATATATCTCATAGTGGGGAAGCCAAAAGCCTCTAGGAGACCAAGGGTCCCCATTACTCTAAGTAATGGGGGCCTAATGAATGGGTAATGAAGGAGGGGAGGCCAAAGGCCTCCCTCATTCATAACAGTTATATTCATTCTTATCCCTGAGCACAATAAGGCAAAAAAGGGTAAATTAGCCGTCAAAACAGTGGGTACAAGTACTTTAAGTGGGAAGAAGAGAGCCAGACATGCTATGCATGAGCCAAGCAATATGGATTGGAACCCAACCACTCGCACATACTGGTTATTTTGTACATATAGGATTGTTGAGGAGAGTTGCATTTTATTGATTATGTTATCTTTTTACGCTCACTGTTCATTTATATCTCTCAAAAATACATATTTCTATCTCGCAATATTTAGATCATAGAAATTTGCAATTAATGTTTGTCAGTTAACTGGCATCCTTTTATGCGAGGGTCTAGTTTGTATTTTGGCAAATAGTATTACTGACTAATGGACAGCTATGAGTCCATTCAATTTTATTCTTTCACATGACTTTCAGAAACTAAGAACAAGGAAGTAATGCAGAAGCCTTCCATTCTAGTCATGGAACTGAACCGTGTCAATTACAAAAGCTGGTCATGTTAAAATATTACAGCAAGGGTTACATCTGTCTTTGAACATGACACAAACAATAATACAACAGTGAAAAGAGAATTGAAGGTCATATATATTTGAATTAATTAGTTCTCTTGATCGTAAAAATAATGTTTTAGATCTAGGAAATATAATATATGGCATTAAAAAATGCTTGTGATCTAAATAAAACTAGATATAGGACATCAACACCATGATCATGATCAAAAAAATTGATCAAATCTAGAAATACCTCTAGATCCATTCGTGTCCTACAAAACAATTGATCGTCGTCTTACGAAAAAAATTTCTGTCACGATCCGGCAGAGCTTCTGCATGCTTCCGCGCATCGTCTCCCTCTTGAGCCGATGCGAAAAAAATCTTGAGGGGATCGTCGTGCTGATAACGTGTTGAAGAATCAGAAGGACTAGCTAATGATCAAAGCCATATCCATACAAATAACCATTCATATAGGGGTTACATCATTTAGAACCCAATGCACACCCACTACTAAGTGGGTGTAATTGTGGATGGTTAGTGGGTGGATAACAAAGGTCTCCCCCATTTATAATAATTATTGCTTTTAAAATTCCAGAAAATTGCTATTATTGGTATAAAAATCCAGAAAAATTATATTTTAACATCTGAAAGTAATTCTCTCATGATAAAAATTATTATGTCAACTTTTAGTGGTGTGTGGTGTTATAACTCGTTATGTCGTTATATAAACTCATATGTGAAAAATGTTTCTACCATGTTAAATATATCCAAAAATGCCTTATTGCATGTTCATACCATTATTTGTGACACCCCATCTTTGGATGGTCCATTCATACAAATACGTGATGTTGAGCCCTCGGGGCAAATGTCAGACCATCGAACACAAATGGAATAAAAGCTAGTCTATGACTAGACAAGACACTTTAAGGTGGGGTTTGATTCACTGTAGTAGAGTTTGTAAGTGTAGCTTGATCTCCTTACAGATACCTCCATACCACACTAATGGAGGCAATCCTCTTGACCATTACCCAGGTTAGGGATGGCAAGAAGTGTCACAGTAAACCCCCGATGATAGCGTGCATTCAAGAATATTATACTTACTCAGACATGAACTTATTAACTAGATTTGATAACTGAAAGTTAACTTAACTTGCAAACCACCACGGCTTTAATGAAATGCAAATCTTATGTTAAATGTTGATTAATCTTATGTCGTTACTTTCAGCATGCTCATATTCTTTTGCTATGCATATGTTCTTTTATATGTTCTAACGCTCTCTTTGTTTTTTTCCTTTTCCATAAGTTTATTAATTTATATTATGTTTAATCTTGTCGAGCTATCTCACTGACATATATTTCAAATGTAATTGTGAATATATGTTAGGTTCGGGGTCAGACTACGTTGAATACATCGCTTTTGAGGATCCCATCCTGGAAGTAGACCCTACTGATCAGAGTTACGAGGACATTGAAGTCCTCCCTACTGAAGACTAAAGAGCTGCAATAGTTTTTATTTCATTAGTAGTATTGTTGCTTTCAGGTGTGTTTTCTTTCAGCATTAGTTGTACGGCCATGCTAGGTCTCAACTTATTTGTGTACTTTGTTTTGGATGCTGGAATAAAATTGTAATAAATATTCATGATGTTCTGAGCTTTGCATGCAAGAACCTGAATTGCTAAACACAACGCTTATTGTGCTTAAGTCAAAGAAGAAAGAAAAAATAAGTAATTCTTTGCTTTAAGCACATATGGATCTGCTCATGTTCTCGCTCTTAAGTATAATGGGAAGCAGGGCGTGACAGGTTGAGGGAGCTCGGCAAGAAGAACTTGTTATAAGTTGCTCGAAAAGCCTACTAGAGGAGCAGCTCGGCAAGCCGACAGGGACGTATCATCTCTTGCCTATGCCCAAATGGGGCATCGAGCTTGGAGGGAGTGATCTTTGAGCTCGGACGTTGGCGGCCTTGAGCTTGGTCAGATGCAGGGCAGGTGTCCCTGTTTTACTTGGCTAAGGAAGCTCGGACATAGGATTTGAGCTCAACAGCCTGGTCAGAGGTTGTAAGGAGCTTGGATGGTAGCCTCGAGCTCGGACGATGACAGCTGGATGGATGCCTTGAGCCTGGCAGTCCCGGACTGAGGCTTTGAGCTCGAAGGTGTGAGCTCGGTTAGTTGTTAAGGTTCTTGGTAGGATAGCTCGAGCATGATTAGTGAATTAGCTCAACGAGCTCAAACGAATGGAGTGACAGTTCGTCAAGCTTGCTCGAGCTCAGAGCTTAGATAGAGGTTGAAACCCTCATCGCTTGGAGCTCAGTAAGTAGGTCCTTCGATGGAGGGCCCAAGTTTGGAAGCTTGGCGCTCGACTGGAGGAGATAGCAGCCTTGAGCTTGATCTTTTGAGGACAGAGGAAGCCTTATTTTATCCTACCCGGGTGCACCAATTCTTTTGGTCAAGAAAAAAGATGGGTCAAGAAGGATGTATGTGGATTACCGAGAACTAAACAAGGTGATCATAAAGAACAAGTATCCGCTGCCACGCATTGACGACATCTTCGATCAACTTGGTGGATCGCAAGTCTTCTCCAAGCTGGATCTCTGAAGTGGTTATCATCAAGTGAAAGTCAAAAGTGAAGACATCCCGAAGACGGCCTTCTGGATCAAGTATGGGCATTATGAATTCGTAGTCATGCCATTTGGTGTGACTAACACCCTAGCGGTAGTCATGAATCGTATGAACTTGATCTTCTATGAGTTCTTGGATAAATTCGTAGTGATCTTCATCGACGACATTCTGGTCTATTCGAGGAATGAATAAGAACATGTCAAGCATCTGCAGATTGTATTAGAGACCATGCAGCATCATCGGTTATACGCCATGTACAACAAGTGTGAATTTTGGCTAGACTGAGTTTCCTTTCTTGGGCATGTGGTATCAGGAGACGGTATTTCTGTCGATCCAGAGAAGGTTACCTCAGTCAGAAATTGGACAACTCCTCGGTCAGTTTTGGACATTCAAAGTTTTCTCAGATTAGCCGACTATTACCGCCGATTCATCAAGGAATTCTCAAAGATTGCTGAACCTATAACTTGCCTGACGAGGAAGGATATCGAGTTCATCTGGTCTATGGCTTGTGAGAAAGTGTTTGAAGAATTGAAGATGAAGCTGACCATCAGTTCTAGCTATACCAGATAGAACTGGAGGGGTTTGAAGTTTTCTATGATGCATCAGGCAAAGGTCTTGGATGTGTCCTACACCAGCATGTATCCCGACAACTAAAGAATCATGAGAATAACAAACCAACCCATGACTTGGAATTAACTGATGTTGTATTCACTCTGAAGATTTGAAGGCACTTTCTATTAAGTGAGCAAGTGAATATCTTCACCGACCACAAAAGTTTGAAGTACATCTTCACCCAGAATGAGCTTAATATGAGGCAAGGCAGATGGTTAGAGCTCATGGCAGATTATGACATCGACCTCCAATATCATCCGGAAAAATTTAATGTGGTACCAGATGCATTGAGTCGACTACCAGCAATCATGACACTCTCAGCACAATGGAGACTACAGCAAGCACTACGAGAGATGGAGATTGAAGCTGTCTTGCCAGGGACATCAGCATCATGGATGAATATGCAAATTTAGTCTACCATCGTAGATCGAATTAAACTACTCAATCTGGAGATGCAAAGTTACAGAAGATCAAAGAGCAAGTCAAAGATGGACTTCAGACAAACTTTCTTATTCATGGAGATGGTTCTTTTAAATATGACAGTAGAATTTGTGTGCCTGCAGGTAATATCAGAGAAGAGCTACTTATTGAATCACATAACTCTCCTTACTCCATTCATCCTGGTGGCATCAAGATATACAAGAATCTTCGTCTGAACTTTTGGTGGCATAGAATGAAGAGAAGCGTGGTTCGAAGTGTCGCTAAATGCCTCGTGTGTCAGTGGGTGATGGCTGAACATCATCATACTACTAGATTGCTTAAACCTTTGCCTATTCCGAAATGGATGTGGTAGCACATCACCATGGATTTTGTAACTAGACTACTTCGGAGTACTAAACAAAATGATGTGATTTGGATGATCGTTGATCGATTAACCAAATCAGTGCATTTCATACACTTTCGAGTGGGACAATCTATGGAATTACTTGCAAAGAAGTATATGGAGGTAATGATCTATCATATGCCTTTAAAACTTCTTTCTAGTATACATTGTGATGTAATCGATAACCGTACAGGAGATCGTTCGATTTCTTGGAGTTCCAGTGAGCATCGTCTCTGACCGGGACACAAGATTCACATCTCAATTCTGAAAGAGTCTGCAGTCCAATATGGGTACCAGTCTTAGTTTCAGCACTGCGTATCACCTCCAGACTGATGGTCAATCAGAGCGTACCATCCATATATTGGAAGACATGTTACAAACTTGTATACTGGATTTCAAAGGCTCGTGGAAAGATCACATACACTTGGTAGATTTTGCAAACAACAATAGATACCAAGCCAGTATTGGCATGGCCCCGTTTACAGCACTCTATGGAAGGAAATGTCGATCCCCATTGAGTTGGGATGACATTGGTGATCGAGAATTGTTGGGTCCGAAGATGATTGTTGAAACAGTGGACATGGTGCAGACTATCAGGGACAAGCTACGCATTGTTTAAGACTGGTACAAGCACTGAGCTGATGCCAAGTGTTATCCTTTGGAGTTTCAACCAGGAGATCATGTCTTCCTGAAGATATCCCCAAATCGAGGAGTGATACATTTTGGGAGGTGAGGGAACCTTAGTCCAAGATTCAATGGACCTTTTGATCTGCTAGAGCGAGTTGGAGAAGTGGATTATCGTTTAGCTCTATCACCTTCATTGGGTGGAGTACATAATGTTTTCCATGTCTTCCAATTGCGTTGTTACATCAGCGATCCTACTCATGTGGTGACTACTCTGAGATTACTGTTCGAACGGATCTGACCATCGAGTAGCAGCCAGTTCAGATCTTAGACTAATGATAGAAGACTCTTAGGAATAAAGTCGGTAATCTTGTTAGAGTGATGTGGCATCACGGATCGCCTGGAGAATCCACCTGGGAACAGGAAGAGTAAATGCGTGAGCGCTATACTTATTTATTCCTATCATTTTAGCTGATAGAAATTTCGAAGGCGGAATTTTAATAAGGTTGGTAGGAGGTAACGACATGTTTCTATCAGTACATATTTCGTACGTATTTTATTAATATATTGATTTATTTGAATATTGGCTATATGATTTTATTATTATTTTCCATAGCTTGAACACGTGATCGGACCCTATGTTCGTGATCCTCACGACTTCACGATCACGCTGATATTTATTTTATTATTTTTGGATAATGTTAAGTGTAGCGGCGAAATCGTAATAATCTAAATATTTTAACTAAATTGATTTTTCTTAATCAAATCCTAACCTAATAAATCTTAATAATTCTTAATAACTGTTTCACTTAGCAAATCGCGTATGGGTTAAGATCCCATCATATCTTTACGATTTTACCTCCATGATTTTTCTCCACGATTTGTTGCAACTGATTCTATCATTTTCCTCTATTTCTTTCGCATCACGTTTCCCCTTCAAAGCAAAATGAAAAAAAATCAAGCAAACCTAAGCCGATGCCTTCTCTTACCTCAAACCAATGGCAACCCACAGCCTATCCCCTCTCACACGTTCTCTCCCTACCTCCGGCGCCACCTCTGTAAGGACACAACCCCGCACTCCACCACTTCCCCCTCAGCCTCCAAAGCTGCCATCTTAAAGCCGCAACCCCCTCCTACCTCAAAACTCACGGTAACCCTCCACTCTCTCACTGTCTCTCTTCCCCTCACCGTCCCTCCTCAAAACACGGGGTCACCTCAACGTCTGCACTGCCAGACGCTACGCTGGAGCTCCACCACTGTAGCTGTCGGACCTCCGTCACCAGCATCCACTAGTCGCCACAACCCGTCACTGTCCGAGTCGTGGCCGTCACCTGCAAGCAACGGCAGCTTAATAAATGCGAAAACTGTGAGTTCTTATATAAACAGTATATTATAATATATGAACATTATATAATATAAGTAAAGTTTTAATATTATTTTATTAACTTAAACACTAATATTAAAAATCCAATTACACATAAATAATCATGCCTCTCGTATGATCTCTGGACACCAAAAGCGTCTCAATCAGGCAAGTATTTTATCGTCTACAAATTTTTGAAGTTATACGTCTTTATTATTAAATGTGTGAATGAATTTGTTTATTTTTAGTCGTGTTTGATTGTTGTGTGCCTTTATTTTTTACTTCGATCGTCCGGATGTTTTCGTCCGAGTGATTTTCTTCCACGCGTCGACGCGAGCTCGTCTATGTTTTTAGTTTTTACTGTGTCGTAACTATTTGTTTATTAACCCTAACTAATTACTATTGACTAAAATTAAATTACAAATTAACTAATTTACATTAACCCTAACCCTACCAAATTGAATCCCACCTAAATATATCGGTTCGATCCAACATCCCCCTTCAATTCCATTCCCACATCCAGCTCCCCTCATCAACAGGATGCCCCCCTCCACTGTTCTTATAACAACAACATCATCATCATCATCATCACCATGTCCCTCCACCATCTGAAACTTCATTGGAGCTTCCACCATCCTCTTGCAAGCTCGCGCCAAAACCCACGTCCCACCACCACAACCACCACCATAAGATCCTCCCTCATCACCCCCCACCCCCTACGACACCATCTTCACCTTCATCTTCTCATACAACCCCAAACAAACCAAATCCACTTTCAAACTGAAACCCAAATCGATTTCAGCCAAAATCCAACATCAAATTCAGCCCCAAATCAACCCAATTCCATCATTCTCTCCCACATTCAACCCAAAATTCTAAAATCCAAATCAAAACAAAAATTGAGAACTGAAATTGAGAGGAAGAGAAACCCAAACCAATTCAAATCTGAAATCAAAATTCTCAGATCAATCAACCCAAAAAAGTCAACAATCCCCACATCCCTCACCTCTCCCTCTTCTTGCTCCCCCTCCTCCCTGTCGAAGCAGCCGTCGCCGCTTCTATGCACGCCGTTGCCCCTGCAGGCGCCCGTTGCCACCGCGCCCAGGCTACAGACCCGTCGTCGCCTGCGCCCCTTGCCGCCCTATCCCCCAGCAAGAAAAAAAAAGAAAGAAACTAGATAGAAACGAAGGACAAGAGGAGAAAGAAAGAAGAGGAATAAGAAGAAGAATAGAGGCAGGTTAGATTATTTGTGTTCGGGTTTTTCTGGAATAATTATTACCTATTGTGTTTTTTGTGGGTAAGTTAAGTTAGCTTATTGGGTTAGCTTATTGGGTATTGGGTTTTATTGGATAAGTCATGCTTATTGGGTATTGGGTATAGTTTATTGGGTTTAAATGGGTTCAATTGAAACTATAAGGCTTGGGTCTATTTATTCTCTACCTCTTACCAAATTGGATTACATTGAACAGAGGGCATGCCATAACATATATATGAAACCATCAAGTACAGATGGGATGAAACTATCGAATACAGATAGGATGGAACCTAGTCGATGACTAGACAGACAATTTGGGTGTGGTTGGTTCATGTAGTAGAGTTTGTAAGTGTGTCTTGAACAATATACAGCTACCTCTATACCACACTAATGAAGGCAAGCATCTTGGCCATTTTCCATATTAGGGATGGCAAGAAGCGTCACGGTGAACCCCCGATGATAAGATGTATCAAGAATATTTTACTTACTCAGACATGGACTTACGCACGAGCACAAGTAAATAACTGAAAGTACTCAACTTGCAACTGTGTTTAATTCCTTTAAAAAGCATATCATATCCTAATTGTTGTAGCATGCTCATATTTTAAGTTACGCACTTTGCTTACCTCGTTTAAAATGTAAATGTATATTAATTTTCGATGAACCTCATGTCTTTACTTCCCACATGTTCTCATTTTTGGCTATGTACTGATTCGGGTTGAATATTACATATTTAACCCCCCATTTAGCCCTATGTTGTGCTTACATGATGCTAAATTGTTCTCTAATACGTGCGTATTTTATATATCATCATTTATTAGAGAACTAGTAAATGCCCGTGCACACGTGCACGGAGAAGGAAAAAAAATAAAGATGCGGTTGTGGAATTGGTGTGTGCTGTTACTCCAAGGAACGTGAGAGATGAAAAAATGAGAAGTGCAAACAAATTCGGATACCCAAGGAACATGAGAGATAAAAAAATAGTTATGTTTTTGGTTTTATTAGTTTGGAAAAGCACAGTCATCAATTTTTTTGTCCTAGTCATATTTTTCCCGCCACGCAGGACAAAGATTCGAAAATAGTCGTGTATTGTATAATAGACTAGTCATAACCCGTGCCCGTAGGGCACGATTCATTTAAGATATTCCCATGTCAAAAGCTTAGTTCCCCAAGAATTTTGCTCATCCCAAGGAATTAAGTTAATAACAAAAATCTTAGTTCCTCAACAAATTTAGTACCATCCAAATTTAGTTCATCTCCAAAATTGTAGGGTTCTCCCAGCGAAATTTTCGAGTTCAAAAAATTTTAGTTCATCCCAAAATTTAGTTTTTCAGAGAATTTAGTTTCACACAAAAATTGATAGTCAAAATTTTATCTCTCTTCCTCTCTCTCCTGCAATTAAATGTCTGTTGCTGTCTTGGAAAAGATCTTAGAATCAAATGATTGTTGCTATCCCCAAAAAAGCCTCTTGCTCTCCCCCAAAAGCAGACTTGCTTTCCCAAGTCAAATGGCAAGTTACGAAAAGAAATGGGCCCCACACAAACTCAAAAATACAAACCATTCATCTTAATTTTTAATCCCAACCGTTCATCATCCAAGATTAAATCTCAGCCACTTTTTATCCCCCTCATTTGTCCTAGTCAGCTTGTCCTAGTCAGCCCTAGGATTCAAAAAACTCTGTCAAATGTAATATAGATTCAACTTATTTGAGCACAAAACAGTAATTAATGAAGTATTTCTGCACCTTTTATATTTTTCCTAGCTTGGTCTCGATCTCACGATTCCAACGACTATTTATTTGTATTTTTCTGAGATCTGTACTAATTACTATGAATTTTTGAATGCAGAATACTATTTAATTGAAGAAATACGGAAGAAAATACGTTTAAATACGTATATACGGTCGGCGCACGGTTTTTGGCGACCACGTGGAAAGATCTCAACGTTTCCCGCTCAGATCGAGCGGCTCTCAGCTATTGCAACGCGGTAAGCTTTCGACCGCTGGATTCAAATCCGACGGACCAAGATCGTCTCCGATCCGACATCGAAGAGCTGCAACGCATGGGCGACGTGGCTTCTCCATAGCAGTCCAATTGAGATCGAACGAATGACGATGAATGCAAGAATCGGACGAAGCGGACGCGCGCGGACTGCCACGCGTCAAGCCGTAGTTAAATCCAGCCTATTGAACGGACGGCTCAGATTCGAGCTTCGGAGCGAATGAAGAGTTCGAAGAGCGGGCGACGTGGAGCGTTATATACCGTTGATCTTGGATCCTACGGACGAGAAGACCCCCGTAATTTTTAAGAAGCGATCGGCAGCGGATTGATCTCAACCGTCCATCCTTAGATCCGACGGCCTAGGTCGATTCCGAAGCGGATTCGGATCAAGCGGGCTTCACACTGATATTGGCGCACAGGTGGCGGCCTCAGATTCCATCCCGCTTGGATCAACGGCCCACATTTGCGCCGATCAGGATCAGCGGTCCGGATGCGTTCGGGTAGCGGATTTCAAGCAGGTTTGAACCCGTTAAGCGCCCCAAACCCGCAATGCATTTAAGCGTATTCTAGGGTTTGGGTGCGTATTCTGGCAGATTGGGGCGTATTTTGAGCGTATTGGAGGCTCTAGGAGCCATATTTCGCCACCACAAAATTCTGTAAAATTCCAGAGGCTATTTTCTTATTTCCAGAGAGTTTTGGTGTCTTTTCAAGGATATTTGTTGATAAATTCCTAAACTCATACCCCGTATTTGAAGCTTTTTCATCGTATTTTGCTATTAGATTGATGTATTCTTCTATGAAAATTGTTTATTCTTGCACCATGAGTAGCTAAATTGTTATTGTGCATGGTATGGCGTAGTTAGGGGATATGATGCGCGTTTATTTGGTTGTATTCCTTGTGTTAAATCGTTAAACGTCGTTAAAGTTGTAATCTTTGTTCGTAAATCGTCTTTTTCATCTTCCAAAAGAAGTGATTACGTTGATGATCGCCCCACAAGGATGAGTTTTGATCTCCCCAAAAGGGAGTTTCATACCGTAGTTTTGATCTCTCCAAAAGAGAGTTTCATTTCGTATTATAACTTTAGCGACGATCTTATTGAATATTATGCTTGAACCCCCAAAAGGGTATCTTCCGATGAATTGCTCCCAAAAGGAGAATTCATTGAGTTATATTGGGTATTTTCCGGTGACTTGCTCCCAAAAGGAGAATTCATTGCGTTATACTTGTCAACCAAATTAATACGAATCATTGATCCTAACGAACCCATACCATGTGCATACTTTTTATAGATATTTTCTTACACGAATTTTCTTTGTTCGTATTGCTCACGTGTTCACATCACTATTACCGTCATCATTGTTGAAGTGGTTAGTTTCTTTTCGTAGGGTTTCTATTTGATTTGAGTTGTGGTTGCAACAGATTTCCTCCCGAGGATTCGACATCTGGACTCCCATATTATATTACTTGTACGGACTCTTACGCTTGAGAGAAGCATCTTTCTGGTCCACCATGTACCTGCACGTATGTGTTCTAACCTTCTTATTTCCTTGAATTGCAAGTTACTGCTTTCATTAATTTAAAATCTTACCGAGCTATCGCTGACATATATTTCAAATGAATTGATGAAATATATATTAGGTTCAGAGACACGGTACATCGAGGACCTTACTTTTGAGGATCCTATCTTAGAGGTGGACCTCGTGATCAGAGCTACGAGGACGATGAGATCCTCCCTGCTGAAGACTAGAGCAAGCATTTTCTATTTCAGTTTTATTAATTAACTTGTTACTTTCAGGTGTGTTTACTTTTAGCAGATTGTACGGCCATGCTAGGCCTTAATTACTTTGTGTACTTTTTTTAAAACGCTGGTGTTTAAAATGTAATGACTATTTATGCTACTTCTGAGAAATTCACGTGCAGGGACCTGCTTTGCTAAACAATGCTTATTGTGCTTAAGTCAAAGAAGAAAGAAAAAAGTACATCTTCTTTGCTTTAAGCACATGCGGACCCGCTCGCATCCTCGCTCCCAAGTATAATGAAAAGCGGGGCCTGACATGTTTTAGTGGTGGTCCATGCATATCCTCCTTCTCTTGCACTCTGCGAAATACTTCAGAAATGGTGTAAATATCATCACTAACCAGATTGTTTGAATAACGTTGTACACAAATGTTTAACTTATTCCTTTTGCTGCATGGCAGGAAGACCGAACACTTGCAACGAAAATGGAACTAGCGGGAATGTTGCTCCCGACATCCATGACCTCATGAGTATCATGAGAGGAATGTTGGAGACCCAACAGCTGTTGATCCTATAGGGTCAGCAGCCTGCACCACCTGCACCACCCCCTCCTCGAGCTGAGCCTGGGGCCAAGCAATTTCGGGAGTTGAACCCGAAGAGATTTTCTGGAAGAGAAGGCCCGTTGGAAGCTGAAGAATGGGCTCGAAACACAGAAGATGACCTGAGTCTTGCATGTATTGTAGAAGTTGCCAAGAAATAGTTGACTGGAAATGCTCGAAACTGGTGGGACACTGAAGAAGCTCGTCTTGTTAAGCCCATCAACTGGACCATGTTTCGATAGCGATTTGAAGCTCAATATTTTCCTCGATCATCCAAGAGGGAACTGCAGCAATGTTTCGTCAACCTGGAACAAGGTAATCAGACTGTTGACGAATACTAGGCAGAGTTTTTGATGCTTAGTCGATTCTCCCCGCACCTGGTAGAAGATCCCGAAGACTGTGCTTATCAGTTTCTCCAATGACTAGACCTGGACATTCGGGCTTCAATGTCTTCGACGAATCCGACTACACATCAGGAAGTGTTGGATGCTGCAACGAAAATGGAACTAGCGGGAATGTTGCTCCCGACATCCATAACCTCATGAGTATCATGAGAGGAATGTTGGAGACCCAACCGCTGCTGATCCAGCAGGGTCAGCAGCCTACACCACCTACACCACCCCATCCTCGAGCTGAGCCTGTGGCCAAGCAATTTCGGGAGTTGAACCCGAAGAGCTTTTCTGGAAGAGAAGGCCCATTGGATGCTGAAGAATGGGCTCAAAACACAAAAGATGACCTGAGTCTTGCATGTATTGATCAGGTAGGCTGGGTAGAAGTTGCCAAGAACTAGAAATGCTTGAAACTGGTGGGACACTGAAGAAGCTCGTCTTGTCAAGCCCATCAACTGGACCATGTTTTGAGAGCGATTTGACACTCAATATTTTCCTCGATCAGCCAAGATGGAACCGCAGCAATGTTTCGTCAACCTGGAACAAGGTAATCGGACTGTTGACGAATACAAGGCAGAATTTTCGATGCTTAGTCGATTTGCCCCGCACCTGGTAGAAGATCTCGAAGACTGTGCTTATCAGTTTCTCCAGGGAATGGACCTGGACATTCAGCCTTCAATGTCTTCGACAAATCCGACTACACATCAGGAAGTATTGGATGCTGCTAGGAGGAAGCATGAGCTTATTGTAAAGCATAAGAAGGCGCTTCAGATTGGAGGAAGTAGACGTCCACTGGAGCCACCCAGGGGCAATCTCTGACCTACTCGACTACACAATTCAAGAGGTATACTGCCCTGGCCAACAATCGACCCCAACTGGTGTGCTTTCACTGCAAGTGGATTGGTCATGTCAAGAAGGACTGCAGAGAGCTGCTGAATCAATGCTTGATATGTGGATCATCTGCACATGCTACCAGAGAATGCCCCCGTCGTACCAACAAGCTGATGACTGCTGGACCTTCTAGACCTATTAGCATGGAACTCCTGGGCCTACTCAGCATGGACCGCCTCTGGCTCCAAAACAGAAGGCTTTTGCACTGGCAAGGCAGAACCAGCCGAGGCATCAGGTTTTCACCATGATAGCCATGGAGGCTGAGACTGATGAGCAGGTGAAATTAGGTAATACTTAAACCCTTCTTAAATAATGCTTTGGTATATGCATGTGTTTCTTGTCCATCTTTTAGCTAAGTCATATTTCATATGTACTAGGTGTTGTCTTAAT
The DNA here is from genome assembly GCA_030789695.1 of Scilla litardierei. NCBI lineage: Eukaryota > Viridiplantae > Streptophyta > Magnoliopsida > Asparagales > Asparagaceae > Scilla > Scilla litardierei. The sequence continues at coordinate 14,216 of JAULAV010006054.1, forward strand.
ATCCTCTCATCCAGCCCTATCTCTTTTTTATTCTAGAGCCACTCACGGCTTCATATCCCGAGGATTTGTAGAGAAACATTCTATTCATGTTGACTCTCTACCAAATTGCTTGACCATCACTACTGGAAGTGGAGTAGTGAGAACTTCTAGTGGCTGTCGGTCTTGCCCTATAGTGATTTGTGGACACGAGTTGTTCGCAGATTTCATGATAGTCGACATGCCAAATTTCGATGCGATATTCGGCATGGATTGGTTAGAAAATTTCTACGCTATTATTGATTATCACAAAAAGAAAGTAGTGTTTGAAATCTCCAATCATCCTGTGTCTGAATTCATGAGCGGAGACCGTTCACTTGGGACAATCAAGTTTTGGGCCAAGCTGAACGAACTAATCATTGCAATGCGAGTTGAGCCCGAGAAACCTAGAGTGGTTCGAGACTTTACAGACGTATTTCCTGAAGATATTTCAGGTTATCGCCCGATCGAGCTCTGGAATTCACTATCGATCTTATGCCGAACACTCAACCTATTTCGAAGGCTCCTTATCATATGGCTCCTGCTGAACTGGAAGAACTTCGAAAATAACTCGACGACATGTTGCAGAAGGGATTGATACATCCCAGCGTATCTCCTTGGGGTGCGTCAGTTCTTTTGGTCAAGAAGAAAGATGGGTCGAGAAGGATGTGTGTGGATTATCGAGAACTGAATAAGGTAACCATAAAGAACAAGTACCCGCTGTCGTGCATTGACGACATCTTCGATCAACTTGGCAGATCGCGATTATTCTCTAAGCTAGATCTTCGAAGTGGTTATCATCAAGCGAAGGTCAGAAGTGAAGACATTTCGAAGACGGCATTCCAGACCAAGTATGGGCACTATGAATTTGTAGTCATGCCATTCGGCGTGACTAATGCCCCAGCAGTATTATGAACATTATGAACTTGATCTTCTATGAATACTTGGATAAGTTCGTGGTGATCTTCATCAACGACATCTTGGTCTACTCGAAGGATGAAGAAGAGCATGCCGAGCATCTGCAGATTGTATTGGAGACACTGCGACATCGTCGGATATACGCCAGTACAGCAAATGTGAATTCTGGCTAGACCGAGCCGCCTTCCTTTGGCATGTGGTATCAGGAAATGGTATCTCTGTCGATCCGGAGAAGGTCATTTCAGTCAGGAACTGTCCGACTCCTCGACCAGCTTCCGACATCATGAGTTTCCTAGGATTGGCGAGTTATTACCGTCGATTCATCAAGGACTTCTCGAAGATTTCCAAGCCTATGACTCGCCTGACGAGGAAGGATCTTAAGTACATCTGGTCTAGGGCTTGTAAGAAAGCATTTGCAGAATTGAAGACGAAGCTGATGTCTGCACCAGTGTTAGATATACCATACAGAACAGAAGGATTTGAAGTTTTCTGTGATGCATCTGGCAAGTGCCTTCGATGTATCCTGCATCAGCATGGTCATAGGGTCACATATGCTTCTCGAAAGTTGAAGATTCAAGAGAAGAATTATCTAACTCACGACTTGGAGCTAGCCGATGTCATCTTTGCCCTGAAGATTTGGAGACATTTCTTACTGAGTGAAAAAGTGAAAATTTTCACTGATCACAAAAGTTTGAAATACATTTTCACCCAGAAGGAGTTGAATATGAGGCAATGCAGATGGTTAGAGCTGATGGCCGATTACGACATCGACCTCCAGTATCATCCATGGAAGGTTAATGTCGTGCCCGATAATTTGAGTAGACTGCCAATAGTTATGACTCTTGTAAAGCTGCAAAAGATCAGAGAGCAAGTTGAAGCTGGACTTTGGACGGATTTTCTTATTCATGAGGATGGTTCCCTTAGATACGGCAGTAGGATTTGCGTACCTTCAGGTGATATCAGATAGGAGATGATGAATGAAGCTCATAGCTCTTCCTACTCCATTCATCCTGGCGGTACCAAGATGTACAAGGATCTTCGTCTGAACTTTTTGTGGCATGGAATGAAGAGAAGCGTGGCTCAAAGTTTTGCTAAGTGCATTGTTTATCAGTAGGTGAAGGCTGAACATCATCGCATTGCTGGACTGCTTCAATCCCTATCGATTCCAGAGTAGAAATGGTAGCACATCACTATGGATTTCGTGACTGGACTGCCTCGGAGTACTAAGCAGAATGATGCGATTTGGGTGATCATTGACCAATTAACCAAATCAGCACATTTCATACCCTTCCTAGTGGGACAATCTACGGAAATACTTGCTAAGAAGTATATGGAGGTAATGATCTATCATATAACTTTAAAACTTTCTTCTAGTATACGTTGTAATGTTATCGATAATCTCGCAGGAGATTGTTCGATTGCATAGAGTTCCAGTGAGCATCGTCTCTGATCGGGACACTAGATTCACATCTCAGTTTTAGAAGAGTCTGCAATCCAATTTGGATACCAATCTTAGTTTCAGCACTGTGTATTACCCGCAGACGGATGGCCAATCAGAGCGTACCATCCAGATATTGGAGGACATGTTATGAGCTTGTATGCTGGATTTCAAAGGCTCGTGAGAAGATCATATATACCTGGTAGAGTTTTCCTACAACTATAGCTACTAAGCCAGCATTGGTATGGCCCCATTCGCAACACTTTATGGAAGGAAGTGTCGATCCCCGCTGAGCTGGGATGACATTGGTGATCGAGAATTATTGTGATCTGAGATGATTATTGAAATAGTGGATGTGGTACGTAACATTAGAGACAAGGTACGATTGCATAAGACCGGTATAAGCAATTGGCTGATACCAAACGTCGTCACTTGGAGTTTCAACCAGGAGATCATGTTTTCCTGAAGATATCCCCAAACCGAGGAGTGATATGTTTTGGGAGGCGTGGCAAGCTAAGTCCAAGGTTCGTTGGATAATTTGATGTGTTAGAGCGAGTTAGAGAGGTAGCTTATCGTCTAGCTCTACCACCATTATTGGAGGGAGTACATAATGTTTTCCATGTCTCCCAGCTGCATCGTTATATAAGTGATCTTATGCATGTGGTTGATCATTCGGAGTTCATGGTGCGACCAAACCTTAACTATGAGCAGTAGCCAGTACAGATTCTTGATCGACGTCAGAAGGCACTCATGAACAAGGTCATCGAGCTTGTAAGAGTGATGTGGCGTTATGACTCACCAGGAAAATCCACCTGGGAGCGAGAGGACGAGATGCGAAGACGTTACCCCTACCTTTCCCTGCACTGTGTAGAATTCCGTGGACGGAATTATTCTAAGGAGGGTAGGATGTAACGGCATGTATTTTTTAGTGGTGTTTGATTGTTGTGTGCCTGTATTTTTTGCTTCGATCGTCCGAATGTTTTCGTCCGAGTGATTTTCTTCCATGCGTCGACGCGAGCGCGTCTCTGTTTTTAGTTTTTACCGTGTCGTAACTATTTGCTTATTAACCCTAACTAATTACTATTGGCTAAAATTAAATTACAAATTAACTAATTTACATTAACCCTAACCCAACCAAATTGAATCCCATCGAAATATATCGGTGAGATCCAAAATCCCCCTTCAATTCCATCCCCACATCCAACTCCCCTCATCAACAGGCTGCCCCCTCCACTGTTCTTATAACAACAACAACAGCATCATCATCAACACGTCCCTCCACCATCTGAAACTTCATTGGAGCTTCCACCATCCTCCTGCAAACTCGCGCCAAAACCCACGTCCCACCACCACCACCATAAGATCTTCCCTCATCACCACCCCCCAACATCACCATCTTCACCTTCATCTTCTCATACAACCCCAAACAAGCCAAATCCACTTTCAAACCGAAACCCAAATCGATTCCAGCCAAAATCCAACATCAAATTCAGCCCCAAATCAACCCAATTCCATCATTCTCTCCTACATTCAACCCAAAATTCTGAAATCCAAATCAAAACACAAATTGAGAACTGAAATTGAGAGGAAGAGAAACCCAAACCAATTCAAATCTGAAATCAAAATTCTCAGATCCATCAACCCAAAAAATCAACAATCCCCCCAGCCCTCACCTCTCCCTCTTCCCACTCCCCTCCTCCCTGTCGGAGCCGACGCCGCCGCTGCTACATGCGCTGTCGCATCCCAGTCCGTCGTCGCCCCTGCATGCGCCGCCGCCACTACGCCGAGGCCACCGACCCGCTGCTGCATGTGCCCCTTGCCGCCCGATCCCCCTGCAAGGAAAAAAAAGATAGAAGATATAAACGAAGGAGAAGAGGAAGAAAGAAAGAAGAGGAATAAGAAGAAGAATAGAGGCAGGTTAGATTATTTGGGTTTGGGTTTTATAGAATAATTATTGCCTACTGGGTTTTTTTGTGGGTAAGTTAAGTTAGCTTATTGGGTTTACTTATTGGGAATTGGGTTTTATTGGATAAGTCATGCTTATTGGGTATTGGGTATAGTTTATTGGGTTTAAATGGGTTCAATTGAAAATATTGGGATTGGGTCTATTTATTGGGTATGAATTATTAACTTATTGAATCATTGAGCTATTTTTTTAAGTTAATTGCTTATTCAAGTATTTATCATAAAATGTATTTAAGTAAGTTTAAAATCAATTAGTATAATGATGTTAGTAAGTTAATGTTAATTAGTGTATTATAAAGTCAATGTTAGTTAGTGAATGAGTTAATATATGTTAGTATAATAGTTAGCATTAATAGAAAAGATAATGAAATATTAGTTTTGAAATGTTAACCGATAATATTAATTCTGTTAATTCATATATGTTAATAATAGTAGGTTATATATAACCATGTATAAGTTAGTTATAATGGTAATTAATTAATTAAAACTTCTGTTTGATACCAAATCTGTGATGCAAATAAAACGTGTCTTACGCTACCACCACTTGGACACCCAAACTTACCTCGTGGCAAGTATTTTGTCTTAACTGAATTGCGAACTGAGCTATTTAACCCTACTCCTAAAATCTCACTATTAATGTGTTTGTCAACTTTAGAAGCTGAACTGCATGCTTTTATTATACTAGTTGTTTCAGACTTAAATAGACATGTTATATAATGTTGCTTGTTTGGACCGAATTATTCTCTGCCTACTACCAAATTGGACTACATTGAACAGAGGGCATGCCACAACATATATGTGAAACCATCAAGTACAGATGGGATGAAACCATCGAATACAGGTGGGATGGAACCTAGTCGATGACTAGACAGACACTTTGGGTGGGGCTGGTTCATGTAGTAGAGTTTGTAAGTGTGTCTTGAACACTATACAGCTACCTCCATACCACACTAATGGAGGCAAGCATCTTGGCCATTTTCCAGATTAGGGATGGCAAGAAGTGTCATGGTGAACCCCTGATGATAGGATGTATCAAGAACATTTTACTTACTCAGACATAGACTTACGCATGAGCACAAGTAAATAACTGAAAGTACTCAACTTGCAACTGTGTTTAATTCCTTTAAAAAACATATCATATCCTAATTGTTGTAGCATGCTCATATTTTAAGTTACGCACTTTGCTTACCTCATTTAAAATGCAAATGTATATTAATTTTCGATGAACCTCATGTCTTTACTTCCCACATGTTCTCCTTTTTGGCTATGTACCTGCTCTTATGTGCTCTAACCTTCTTATTTCCTTGAATTGCAAGTTACTGCTTTCATAAATTTAAAATCTTGTCGAGCTATCGCTGACATATATTTCAAATGAATTGATGAAATATATGTTAGGTTCATAGACACAGTACATCGAGGACCCTGCTTTTGAGGATCCTATCTTAGAGGTGGACCCCGCTGATCAGAGCTACGAGGACACTGAGATCCTTCCTGCTGAAGACTAGAGCGAGCTATTTTCTATTTCAGTTTTATTAATTAACTTGTTGCTTTCAGGTGTGTTTAATTTCGGCAGATTGTACGGCCATGCTAGGCCTTAAGTGTACTTTGTTTTAAAACACTGGTATTTAAAGTGTAATGATTATTTATGATGCTTCTGAGAAATTCGCATACAGGGACCTGCTTTGCTAAACAACGCGTATTGTGCTTGAGTCAAAGAAGAAAGAAAAAAGTACATCTTCTTTGCTTTCCTTACACACTTCAAGTCATAGACGAATCTCTCTTGGTCATTACTCTCCTCGCACACTTCAAGTGTCACCCAACCAAAGACCTTTAAACCGGCTCTATCTCGAAGCTAGATCAGAGATCTAAGTAACACCATTCATGAACAGATTTGTACAATGACTTCAAGTCTAAGGACCAACTTGCATATCATCACTAAGAGTTATCATTGACAGATGAGTTTATATTAAATATGTGATAACTCTTGTTGGGTCGTTCAGTGAACTCATTCACTAATGAGCACATGTGTCTCGTCTCTGAGTTCGCTAAGTCGAACGACCATGAGATCATCCTCACCAATCCATGGTGAAGATAAAGACACAATGGTAAATTCGATGTGTCGATATCTTTTTCTCGAAATATCTACTACCACGAACGATTTTAGACTAATGCTACAAAAGGTTAAGCAATTCTCTATGCTTGAGATTCTCATATCGATACTTTTTTGACCTCGCATTAAGTCTCAAGACTTTACCTAAGTTCTAATGAAGGTACATTATTATTTACTTAGGTAAATTCTTACCAAACAGCTTACTATTATTTCGAACAAGATGTTTGTACATATATATAGAAATAAATTGACTCAAGGGCACACATATATCTCATTAGAATATTGGATAGCATCATGGATAGTGATGATCCTACGAGTTTTCAAGAAGCCATACAGAGTAGGGACTCTCCAAGATGGCCTGACATGATGAAATCTAAAATGGATTCCATGCACATTAACAAAGTATGGACTTTGGAGGATGCTCCCAAAGGGGGGTCAAACCCGTAGAAAATTAATGGATCTTCAAGAAGAAGACCAGTGCAGATGTGATGGTAGAGACCTTCAAGGCAAGGTTAGTAGCTAAAGGATATCGTCAAAAGCTAACTTTTTCATAAATAGCCATGTACAAATCCATTCGGATTCTAATTTCTATAGCGGCCTACTGTGACTATGAGCTCGGGTAAATGGGTATAAAGATAGCTCTTCTAAAGATGATTTAGAAGAGTGTGTTTACATGATGCAGCCAGAGTGCTTCAAAGTCAGTGGGAGCAAAAGAAAATCTTACAAATTGCTCAAGTCCATTTATGGACTAAAGCAGGTGTCAAGGAGCTGGAACATCTAATTCGATGAGATAGTCAAAAAATTTGGCTTTATCAAGAATGTAGATGATCTATGCATTTATTAAAAGCTCAGTGGGAACGATGTCGTATTCTTCGTATTGTATGTGGATGATATAATGTTGATTGACAACAACATGAGATGTTGGAATCAATCAAAGTATGGTTGTCACAAAACTTCTCCTAACGGATTTAGCGGAGGCATCCTATATACTCGGTATAAAGATCTATATAAATAGATCGAATAAGATGCTTGGTTTGTCTCAGTATAGTACATAGATATTGTGATAAAGAGATTTAACATAGAAAACTCCAAGCGTGGTATGGTACCAGCTTGTCATGGAATAACTCTCTCCAAGACTTTGTCTCCTGAGACAAATGAGGAGAAAGGAAACATGAGCAAGATTCATTATGCCTCGACTGTATGATCTATCATGTAAACCATGTTATGTACTAAACCTAATGTCACGTATGCACTTGGTGTCGTTAGTCGATATTAATCAAATGCTGGTGAAATGCATCAGACTACCATAAAAAATACTTAAGTACTTAAGAAGGACTAAAGATATGTTCTTAGTATATGGTAGGAGTAGTAATCTTTCAGTCGAAGCATATACTGACCCATGTTTCCAAAATGACATAGATGATAGCAAATCAGTGTCAGGATATATTTTCACTCTCAACAGATAGGTAGTTAGTTGGAAAAGTTCCAAGCAAGAAACTGTAGCTGATTCAATGATGGACGCTAAGTACATTGCAGCTAATGATGCAGCAAAGTAGACAGTCTGTAAGAAGAAGTTTGTTACAGAACTATGTGTTGTTCTTTCGATTGTTGGTCCAATACGTTTATATTGTGATAACAATGGGGCAATTTCATTAGCCAAGGAACCTAGATCTCACTAGAAATATCGACGCATCATGAAGAAGTTTCACTTGTGTTTCAGAGTGTTTTCTCACTACAAAAGCGTTGACCGTGGACAACCCGGTCAACGTGGTCAAGGGGCCCGCTTGGGTCCCTCGGGTGAGTTGAGTTGGTGCAGACGAGGTTCGAGTCGGGTCTGCAGACGACGTGGAGCGTGTCGGCTGGGTCGAATCGGGGTCCTCGGTCGTTGGTAGGGCGAGGGGAAGCCTTGGCCTGGGTTGAGACGCTCGGCCTCGGTCGGTTGTGCTCGGCCTCGGCGGTCGGACGACGAGGGGTAGCCTCGATCGTCCAGCTGGTTGCGTGGTCGGCGAGGGGCGGAGGGGAAGCCTCGGCCCGTGGATTAGATATCCTCCTGCGTAGACGAGAACACTCGTCAGGGGGGCCGGACCTTGGTTCCAGCCAAAACCCCTCCGATGCCTAAGTCAGACAGTGATCTGAAAGAGGAGGCCCGGCGGAGACGGTACGACTCGAGAGGAGATCGGTACGGCGTCTCACGGCGCGAGCGGGGGAGGAAGGAGGAGAAATGGGGGAACTAGGTCGTTGATGGAGTACCTTAGGCTTTGGATACCTGAGATGCGGTCCTTTCTTCTGTCGTCCTCTTAGCCCTTTTATTGACCTCCCACCGAGTCTGCCCACGACTCACGTCCGCCCTCAATCGTGCCCCCTCAATCCGCCTCCCCCGATGCCGCTCCCTGCGCCATGCCAGCACCTCCCCATTACAGCCATTCAGTGGTAACGGGATCGGGGGAATGGTTATCGCTGGAGTGGGTGAGTGACTCGTGCGATATCGGGGCCAGGTCAGATCGATATTTGGGGGCCCTCCATGGGGCTTTGCCAGACGGGCCCGATCACGCTGATGGGCTTCCGGTCGGTGGCCGGGCATCCGGGCTCGTATCTTTTGGGCTTCGTTCGGTGGGCTGTTGTTTTTGGGCTTTCGGTAAAATAGACGTATCAATTGCCCCCATCGGTGGGGCCGATCGGCCTTGGCCGGTTCGGTTCGACCGATGTGACTCATGGGGTTCCGAGTGGCGCGTCAGTCGAGGCATGGTTATAAATGAAGGTAATGATGAGGCGGATCGATTGGACTTCCTTTGGCACCGATTTCGAAACGCCGCCGGTTCTCCGAGGCCTGCCACATGTTCCTGTCAGGCGCTTCGAATTCGCCCCTGAGTCCGGTATATAAGATCTCCGGCTGTATGGATCTCAACTTCTTCTTTTGCTCTAACTCCTGCTTTTGCTCCCCGCAGCTTGGAGTCTCCCATCGTCGTCGTTTCCTTGTCTTCTCCAAATTAACGAAAAGGTAATTCCTTTCTTACTTTCATATTATGGCTGCTCTTAGGATAGGTGGTTCCGGCCAAGGGGCGAGGGATCCTCCTGAGCCGAGGCAGGGCGGGCCCCGGCTTGTGGGGTCAGGCCCTTCCTCCGAGAGTCGTTCCTTTCGAGATAAGGGGAAGGAGAAGCTCTTCCCGGAGTACGTTGGCGATGACGTGGCGTCGGCTGCCATGCGGCTTAACGTACCCCCGGTTATCCTCTGAACGCCATCGAGGACTCTTCCTTCAGTGGCCACGGGGATCCGGGAGAGGTATCTTTGCTACCCGTACGATGTCCGAGTTCCGTTCATCGACGAGCGGATCTGCCTTCCGAGGAGCAACGAGGTCAGCGTTTACGTCGAGATGTTCCACCTGGGCCTTCGTTTCCCGCTCAATCCCTTCCTCATCCAGGTCATGGAGTATCTCATGGTTCCCCTCTGCCAGTTCACCCCCTGTACGATCGCGGTACTGACGGGCTTCGTGTTGCTCTGCTGTACCCGTGGTCTGGAGCCGTCTCTCCCCCTTCTCTTTTACTTTTATCGGATCCAGACGGTCGGCCCCGGGTCATGGTTGCAACTCCGAGCCCGCTCAAGGAGGGAATGCCTGATTGGGCTACCCCGCTGGTCGGGGGATTGGAGTTCGGATTACGTCTTCGTGGTCTTCCTGGAGGGCGCCCGAATTCTGACAAGCTGGGGCGGGTCGGTCCGGCCCGACTCAACACCAGCCCTCTCCGAGGCAGATCTGGCTGCCGCCGCGCTACTGTCGACCCTCCCCTTGGAAGCGAAATCCATCTGGCCCTTGTTGGACGACCTACTCTTGAAGGCCGTCTTGTGGTCTCCGGGTAGGTCGCTTTATCAGTCTTGGGTTGCCCGTAGCTTACCCTGATTTCGGTTTCCCTTGCAGGAATGGCTGGTCGTGAGTTCACCCGTGATGTTGATGAGCTGATCCGTCGCGGAGCCGCTCGGAGCCGGGGTAGTACCTCTGGAAGGGCGCCTCGGCGGACCGTTGAGGAGGAGGTGCGCCGAGCCGAGCCTTCTGTGGGTAAGGTGGTGGCCGCGCCTCCCGCCTCTTCTTCTGGCGATCCTCTTTCCAGGGGGTCACAAGGGCCGGACCCGCCCCGCCAGCCCAAGAGTCGGGGGGGTAACGACGGGTCCGGTGCAGTCCCTCCTGCCCTTGGCGTGCCCCCTCTGGTTCCCGAGGGTGGGGATGGTGCAAGGCGGAAGCGCTCCCCTCCGGCGCCCTCGGAGCCTCACGGAGGAAAGACGAGGAAGGAGGACGCAGATCCCTCTAGTCCGACGGGTTCCGTGCTCCCTGCGGCGACCACCGGGGAT
>JAULAV010006055.1:0-25000 GCA_030789695.1 Scilla litardierei
TTATCATGGCTTAATTTGAATAAATAAGTGGCATGGAAATGCAACAACTTGCATTAGAGAGACTAGCATGTAACATAACCCAATCTCCATACAACTTAAGCTTCTCGTCAAACACCATGTACTAAGCCATCACCATTGCACCTCTTACAACGCAACATATTGCCAATATTGCCATGTTATTACAAATCCCACCACACTACTTTCTTACATCTCCATATCATTCCACACAAGTTGCAAGACACAGGCAAATTCCACAACTTGAATTGAAATGCAACTAATAAATGAAACAAAATGCAAGTTGAATTAATAATACAACTAAAAAATTAGAATGCAACTAGAATGCAACTTGAATTCAAGTGCAAGTTTAAGATATGAACTAAAATGCCTCTTGAATTAAAATGCAAACTCAATAAATGAACTAAAAGGCAACTAGAATTAAAATTCAAGCTTCTAACAAAATTCATTAAGGAAATTGAATGAAGATGCAAGCTTTAGTAGTTACATGCAACGTGAGAGTAATTTCTTAAGGTCTACCATGAAAAATTCATCCATTTAAGGACTAATTAGGCACTAGCTTAAGAATGCTAACTTTAGTTAAGATAACCATAAAAGATCCCATCTTTAGCTCAAATATGGCATTAGTTCTAATGAAAATGCTAGCTTTAACATAAACATAGCATGTTGTTAAAGAAAGACACTAACTTTCACTTGGATTACAACTAAAAATTACACCTTTCTTACTAATTAGTGTTACAACCATTTCAACAAATCCTAATAAATATTTAGAGCACAAATTAGGAATCCTACCAAAAAGTGGTAACTTTAACATGGTTGGTTGCTTAAAAAATAGCATCTTTAGTATGGTTACCAAATAAAGGTGGCACATTTTGCATGAGAACTAACCAAAAATGTTTTCTTTAGCATTTTAAATTGAGAATGAATAACATACCAAAGAGATAGGGATTCCTACCTAATATGAAGCTTAATTCTTCTCCTCCAACTTCCTCTTTAAGCTCCATTTATTTCTCCTTCAATCAAGGCCTTTAGCTCCTCTTTCATCATCTTCTCTTTCCTTTGCAAGCTCCTCCTTAATTCTCCCTCCATCACTCCTCCTCCTTTCTTTTCTCTCCTTCCCTTTTTTTTTCTTTTTTTTTTTTTGTGCATGAGTAAATTTCGGCCACCCCCATAAGGAAAGAAAATGGAGAAAAAGAAAAAGAAAAGGAAAGAATGAGAAGAATTTAGAAGAATGTAGAAGAATGAGAAATAATTAAAAATGGAAGATATTTCTTCTAAGCTTCCAATTATTTACAAGTTTGCCACCCTCTACAAACTTCTCATCCCTCCTATACACACAACCCAATCCTAATTACAAGTATGCCATTTCTTTACATGCCATCTCTCCTTACACACACACACTATACCTATTTACAAGTATGACATTCCCTTTATGCACACACCTCTCTAATACATACACAAGTCTCTATATCACGACAATGTCATTGCAAAATTAATTAATAAGAATAAAATAGAAATAAAAATATTCTCTTTAAAATAGGCTTCACCAAATAAGCATCATAAAATATTTCATATTAAAATAGTATTTAAAATACATTTTACTGTTCACACATACCAACATAAAAATTACTTCACAGCAATAAAACCAACATCACTATTCACTGCACTTCTCCATACTCACCCATTAGCATCCAATAAGGCTCTCATATAGGACTCATTCACGTAGACAAATTACCGTGCACACCACTGAATTACTACACACACAGACACCATTTATATTTACACGACACAATTGTTATGCACACTACTCAACATTTATCAGCAAACAAGTACAAATACTATACACACATCCATTAATATGCATACCCTAGGTATATAGGCACTTGTGTCATTACATTCTACCCACCTTAAAAATCAAGTCCGTCCTCGGACTTCCCAAACTAAGGATCCACTTAAGGAGGGACAGACTTAGATATGAAGGTCACTATACCCCATGCATACATACATCATAACAAAAGCAAGGCATACTCATATGCATACACCTACACATATCGTATAGTTATACACATACGAATACTCATACATGTATACATATTTACACGCATGTCCATGCTATCATTCTTACACACCTACCTCATATCTATGCAAACACAATAACACGTACTGTATGTACATACACACACGCATACACAAACATGATACTCCCCACAGGGCTAATACACTGCTACATATACACATTTATACATAGACGTAGACATACAACCATGTATGTCTCCTAAGTTACATCCAAACAAACACATATATACATCATCACATAGGAGCATGCAACAGATACAACACTATATTCCTACTACTAAAGATAAGGCACCCGTATACATACTATGTAAGCGGATATACATAACTAAGCATATATCTACTCATGCATGGGCACACACCCATACATGCTATTATACAAATCATACCACCATACTCCTATGTTTAACTATAAGCAACAAATCACTATAACACCCTCTATCAATAACTGTCTTAACATACCAATACCAACATAAACTAGTATATCCAATAATGTATACACCCCTTAGTAGATGGCTATACACCAATACCCACATGCACATATTTCCATCCAATCGTATAGCTACAAACGCAAACATACAAGCATGTTCAATCACACATATCCCTATGTACATATCACATATAAATATGCATACACAAGGAATAAACAAGCATACTATACGCACATACCAAGACCATGCCCACTCATACATGTGTGGGACACATGGATCCCTGGATCCGCACATACTTACTATATACATCACACTATACATATATATACACTTACTACATACATCTCAATCAATACAATCACTCGATTACACCTACATCTGATAGTGCAACCACATACTAACACATATACTTATAATATCACATACCAACATATAGTCACACAAGTAGCTAAGGTAGTAGCATATATATATATGTGTATATATAAGTGTAGCTACAGATACACACATGAGTATATCACACAAATATACTCGACAGCAGAGATACAATACTTGTATATCAATGCAAACACATAATTACATACACATATCAATATATCCAACCAACCACCCATATCTATCCTCAGGGACTCTAAACCTCGAGCTTCTGATGTCAGGGCTCCATCCCAAGGCTGAACACCTACCCACCTTAGGACTAGACTATCCACTATCAGAACATGACACGTACTACCCTTACACAGCCGCAGTGCGGTGACCTGCATGGGCCACCAAATGTAACGACCCGCCCCCAGGATACCCGGGAAGTACGAATCCGTCCCAGGTATTTTCGAAGAGGCGGGTGTGAAAAAGAAAGTAGAGGAAAGAGAGAGAGTACAACAAAGACGATGCAGGTCCACTGCGCACTGCTGGGATAGTACCTGTAATGTTTCCAAATTCAAACAACCAAGAGAAAACACAGAAGGAACCCATACCAACAACCACAAATACAATTGCACAGAGAAAACAATGCGACCACTGTATTTATATGCAACTGTCCATTGTACATCAACATCATCATACATACATCAAGCACATCGACAACTCGCCCCAAAAGAAACCCCAAAAGTACAAGTCTCTCTTCTCTTCTCCCCTCACCACCTCAACCAACAACCCAAGCTTCTCAACCAGAACTCCAACTCCAGCTACAACTCCCAAGCACCTGAAAACCACAAATTGGAGCACGTCAACGCGTACTCCAGTAGGATATCCCAACTCCCTCTAGTATGACACGCCTAAATGCAACTACTAAGTGAACTAGTGCTACAAGTGAAAGTACTACAGGAACATGGCATAGAAATATATCAATGTATCAAAGCAGCAATGGAAATGAGGCAATTAAACATCCATTACTACACTACAAGATGTAAGTAAACTGCAAGGCAAAAACTATAAGAGCAATAACATGAAAATAGGAATCACACATTAGAGAGGTTAAGGCACTTAAGTATTTATTTAAATGTCAGTTAAAAACCTGGGCATGTCGTTGAATGTGAGGAAGTTGTTACAGTAATACCACAAAAGTAAGAGCATACACATTAATGCAATAGGGTGCAATGGGAAAGGACAACAACGCAAGTAACAACAAGTAACAACAATGAAACTACTAGAGCCATTCAAATAGAAGAGAGCACATCAATAACATTATGTGCAAGGGAAGATGTAATTTAATTTGTTTGTTTATTATCGGAACCCTGGGTATCGAGTAAACATACGGGCATGGACCTCACCCGGTAAGGTGGGTGGAATGCTACGACTTCCCGAGACAAGCTCTTACAAAAGAAGCCGTTCACTAACACAACCAACTCAACCAAAACCGCACCAACTCCCCGCCTCTGTGGGCTCGGCAGGAGTGGCCCACAAACTCAGCAGTCCATCCCATATGCCCACCTGGTACTCAAGTTTCCCCCAACCCCATTCTAGGGTGCTCACCTGCCATATGACAGACCGAGACGTCCCTACTCATTATTAGCATAATTACGTGAGCTAACATGCGGCATTTAGAGAATTGTGTTTAATCTACATCAAGGCTACATAAAAGTGATATAAGGAAACAATAAAGCCTTCATATTGGATTTGCATATGTCAGCAAGGCTAACATATCCGAATTGCATTTAACCTGAGATTGCAACATTAGGGTGGCATATTGGAAGATGAAGCATGCAACATAAAGGAGGCATTAAAATTGACAACATATAACTAGCATTATTATATATGAATGGAACATCACTTATCATGGCTTAATTTGAATAAATAAGTGGCATGGAAATGCAACAACTTGCATTAGAGAGACTAGCATGTAACATAACCCAATCTCCATACAACTTAAGCTTCTCGTCAAACACCATGTACTAAGCCATCACCATTGCACCTCTTACAACGCAACATATTGCCAATATTGCCATGTTATTACAAATCCCACCACACTACTTTCTTACATCTCCATATCATTCCACACAAGTTGCAAGACACAGGCAAATTCCACAACTTGAATTGAAATGCAACTAATAAATGAAACAAAATGCAAGTTGAATTAATAATACAACTAAAAAATTAGAATGCAACTAGAATGCAACTTGAATTCAAGTGCAAGTTTAAGATATGAACTAAAATGCCTCTTGAATTAAAATGCAAACTCAATAAATGAACTAAAAGGCAACTAGAATTAAAATTCAAGCTTCTAACAAAATTCATTAAGGAAATTGAATGAAGATGCAAGCTTTAGTAGTTACATGCAACGTGAGAGTAATTTCTTAAGGTCTACCATGAAAAATTCATCCATTTAAGGACTAATTAGGCACTAGCTTAAGAATGCTAACTTTAGTTAAGATAACCATAAAAGATCCCATCTTTAGCTCAAATATGGCATTAGTTCTAATGAAAATGCTAGCTTTAACATAAACATAGCATGTTGTTAAAGAAAGACACTAACTTTCACTTGGATTACAACTAAAAATTACACCTTTCTTACTAATTAGTGTTACAACCATTTCAACAAATCCTAATAAATATTTAGAGCACAAATTAGGAATCCTACCAAAAAGTGGTAACTTTAACATGGTTGGTTGCTTAAAAAAATAGCATCTTTAGCATGGTTACCAAATAAAGGTGGCACATTTTGCATGAGAACTAACCAAAAATGTTTTCTTTAGCATTTTAAATTGAGAATGAATAACATACCAAAGAGATAGGGATTCCTACCTAATATGAAGCTTAATTCTTCTCCTCCAACTTCCTCTTTAAGCTCCATTTATTTCTCCTTCAATCAAGGCCTTTAGCTCCTCTTTCATCATCTTCTCTTTCCTTTGCAAGCTCCTCCTTAATTCTCCCTCCATCACTCCTCCTCCTTTCTTTTCTCTCCTTCCCTTTTTTTTTCTTTTTTTTTTTTTGTGCATGAGTAAATTTCGGCCACCCCCATAAGGAAAGAAAATGGAGAAAAAGAAAAAGAAAAGGAAAGAATGAGAAGAATTTAGAAGAATGTAGAAGAATGAGAAATAATTAAAAATGGAAGATATTTCTTCTAAGCTTCCAATTATTTACAAGTTTGCCACCCTCTATAAACTTCTCATCCCTCCTATACACACAACCCAATCCTAATTACAAGTATGCCATTTCTTTACATGCCATCTCTCCTTACACACACACTGCATCCATTAATATGCATACCCTAGGTATATAGGCACTTGGGTCATTACAGCCGCCCCCCCTCATCCGACAACCACACCCTGCTCCCCCCCCCCCCCCCCCCCCCCCCCCCCCACAAAAAAAAAAAAAAAAAAAAAAAAAAAAAAAAAAAAAATCTCCCCGACCCCCTATGCCGCCCCATCCGCCAACCTCCACAGCCCCTCCGCCGACTACCCGTCCCTCCCCCTCTGTCGACCCCCTCCATCGACACTCTTCATCTTCCCCAGCCCCCCCCCCCCCCCCCCCCCCCCCCCCCCCCGACAACCCAGCCCCACCCCCACCCCCTCCGTCCCCTTGGGCTGGAAGTGGTGCGGGACGCGGGGAGACGACAAATGTAAAAAGGGTTTAAATTTTGAATGGCAAACTTGTAAACAGTGGTTGCGCGCGCAGGGGAGACGACAAATGTAAAAAAGGTTTAAATTTTGAATGACAAATTTGTAAACAGTAGTTGTGCGCGCAGAACAAAACAGGTCATGTGCGTAGGAATTCCCAAAGTTTTCACCTCGAGCTACTGTCACTTCAAATCTACTTGTCGGACATTTCCAACGCCAACTAGCATGAGCCCTTCTGCTTCTTCCCCAAACCTACGCTGGAGTCGGAACTTTAATAGGTAATGTTCTTGTAATTTCACAAGAAGAAATAGAAGCTCCTTTCAAATTCCCACTGGAACCAGCAACCACCCATGGATGTTTGTTCATGTAGGGTTCTGCTTCATTGATCCAACCAACTGCATCATCGCCCTTGAAACTAGGAATCTCAAATTTAGGAGTCTTTTAACTAGCCATGCACAAAAATAAAATAAAATCACAATGAGAGGAGAAGTACACAATACAGACACATACCCAATTCACACACCCAATTCAGACGGTTTTTCACTAGCCTATAACGACCATCGAGTACATATAAATGTGTGAATTTTTTCTTTCACTCAGACTTGGTGTAGATTCTCACCGCGACAGCCAACCCCAATATTGCCAGTGGAACCAAAAACTGCAGAAGCTTAACGACGAAATCTGACGTTTTGTCCTGGTTGTAATGAGGTTGTTTGGGAGGAGTATATGTTTTCTTTGCCGGAATTGTGGAGACATCGATCTCCCCAACGTAGTATTCGTCCATCATCGCTCTTGCAGTGGTGCTGTGGCCAACGTCCTCAAAATCGTCGGTAGCATCCTTGCCTACAAAAATACAGGAAACCATGACCACGGATAAAGTCATCGTGCATCATTTTGTTGGTTGTCAAAGTG
Source organism: Scilla litardierei (assembly GCA_030789695.1). NCBI lineage: Eukaryota > Viridiplantae > Streptophyta > Magnoliopsida > Asparagales > Asparagaceae > Scilla > Scilla litardierei. The sequence continues at coordinate 7,481 of JAULAV010006055.1, forward strand.
AGTTTTGCTTACCCGTCGCCGACAACAAAACCTCGTCACCGCCTGGGTGGTCATCGAGGAATCTTGTTACATCATATACCTTGTTTGTAAGAGGATAATTGATGACCAGTGAGTTAAACTTGACATACAAGTAAAAATATAAAATGAAATACTTAGAGCACTCTCAATGGAGGGCTGAACCATTCGGCCCCAACATGGGGCTGAATCTGACCAGTTCAGCGTATGTGCTCTCCCAATGGAGGGCTTCATTGTTTATAAGAGGATAATTGATAATCAATGGGTTAAACTTGACGTAGAAATAAAAATATAAAATGAAATACTTATAGCACTCCCAATGGAGGGTTGAACCATTCGGCCCCAACATGGGGCTGAATCTGACCCACGTCAGATTCAGTGCCCACGTCAGATTCAGTACATGTGCTCTCCCAATGGATGGCTTAAACAGGGGCTGAATGGAGATGATCAAGAATCAAACGTCGGAATCATATGTCTGATTCTTGTATATCAGACGTCTGATTATGACATAAAGTGAAGAAAAATAAAAATCCTGCTGAGTCAACGGCTGAATGGAGGGCTGAACAAACCCCCTTAACGTAGGATTAAGCCCCGCATTCAGCCCTCCATTGGGAGTGCTCTTAGGCCATTGGGGGAAATAGTACACATACATGAAACTAATATTGCTTAAGGACCAATGGTGACCATGCAGATCATGTGTAGACGTTGGCACACAATGGGATGCAGGGGGATACAAGGACAAACCTTTCCTTTTTTGGCTCCAATGGTTGTCTGCTACCACCTATGATCAATGTAACCCTGGTCCTAGGGCATTTCCCCTTGGATGTCAAAGGTCCATGTGGCTACAGCATTCTATATTAAGCCATTGTCCACGGAAAACTCAGACTTTCAAATCTGATAAGACACATATAGGGGATGACCGTGTACATTGGTTTTATGCCAAATTAGCAAATACAGTTTTATATCCAAATGTCAACACAAACAGCGAGTCTATCATTACCTACCGTTCAAAGAGTTAGTCTTTTGCTTCAAATAATTGCAACTTTGAGTCATTTTGGCTTCAGATACAAGGTATATTGAGACCGAACTGTATAGGTTACAGTAACTTCATTACTACGCCACACCCCAAGTCAAATAGAGGAAAGAGGATACACTAACCGTCACCTAAAGAAATGAGCTAACATAGATTGATCTTGAAAACAATATGACATCAATAGCTTCAAATAAATTAATGTTACTTGAGCAAACATGCCACTGTGTATATGGACGACATGAGAAAACACTCAAAAGCTAACGGTCGACCTTCGACTGTTTTATGAGCATAGTAGTAAATATATCTTTATTAGCCAATGTAACAACAGTATGGTGCATTACATCCAACCAAAGTCAAATAGGCAAATACATTTATATTCCTAAGCACTGATCTTGTTCAACTCATCAAAAACCATTAGATGATATGCTTCAATAATCAGTGTTAGTATTCCTAACAAAGTAGCAAACATGTGAGTTTATTAATACATTTTTAGAACATTGTATGTGCATGGTCAAATATCCATTAAGAATCCAAGTTAGTATAGAACATTTAATAATTATCAAGCAATATGACCAAAGTATTTCCCGTCAATATAAGTCTAAATCCACACCAATGCATATCTTGCGCATTGTGCACAATAAAAATCACACACGGGTACCAGCCATATGATCAACATAGATTATGCTAGTTTCACACTTTTTGCAGTATAGTTACTTAAGAAGTGTGTGTGCTCACCAAGGAATATGCATCTATCTATATTTGGAAATAATGCCAGACTTGTTTTAATAGGTCAGCACTAATTTGGGCGTACAATTATTCCCTTAAATTGTCCTTGATGGAAAAACCATAAGGTTTTCTGCATACATGTCCCAGTTGTATGTTGTACATCAATAGAAGGAAATATACTGCACCCAAACTATGATGCATACTAACTAATAGGCATGCTAGATTCAAGAACTTCAAGCATCACAAACTATATTCTTTAATCAAACCTTGTCTTCAATAAAATCAAATAAGCGTGCATTCAAAAGGCATTTGCTTCAGCCTCAGAGAATACATGTATCATGCATGTTTGTACATGCCCTCACACATGCAGACTAATAAAAGATGTGCAGCGGTATCTTCCAAAGATATTACATTCAGTGTCAAGGGTAATAGAATCTCCCATTCTTTGAACTCGCGAAGGACAGTTGAGAATGAGAAATGTCAAAGAAAGTAATGAAAATTGATGCTAGATTTAAGGATATAACCGAGCTAGTATGTTGGTGCCCCAAGCAACTGACGTTACAATCACTTTGAGCACGGAAAGGGAATATGACTGACCAATACATGGAAAATTAGAAAAGATTATTGCTCACAGTATGCGAGTTTATGATTCTCCCTAACATGTGGTGAACAAGTTGATCTTTGTTATTTAAGTGTCCATGTGTTATTTATGGACGAAAATTTCACTCTTTTCAACAGGTTAATCTGAATATAGTGTTAATCAATTATGACACTCTTTGGCGTATTGCTCAATAAAAGATTCTCAAAAATAAAAGAATTCAAAAAAAAGGTCAATGCACGCATCACAGAGAAAATTTTTTGATTCCACATGAAAGGTCCAAGAAAATGAGCTTAAGACAGTCTATTGTGCCTTTATGAAAATTCTTTCCCAACCCGAAAAAAAAAAGCAGGATTCATCTAGATATTGATACTAAAGCATTTCAGTTCAGTAACAGAACATAGATGACTGATGAAGTGTTTGAAACTTTGAAACAAAAATGACGAGTAATATGTTTTGGACTATGACATGAGAACAAAAAGTGCATCAGCTGAAGAGGGGGGGAAATGCCATGTAATTAGAACATATACGTTATAACTGTAATCTATACTACCATAAAAGAGGCAAGTTTAGGTTTTGGCTCCATCACTTTACAGTTCCCAAAACGCCTTGAGGCCCTTCACTTGTTGGTTCCTACAATACTATTTTGGGTTCGTCAATTTTTTCCCAAAATAACCTACCATTATTAATTCGGCAACAAAACAACGTTTTAGAATTCTTGCGCAGCCAATAGTATCTTAGCTCTATCTCTAACTAACTTCAAAACTCGAATTAAGGCAAAAAAAGTATTTGAAACTAGAATTAAAGATGAATATAAAGTTACATAATTTGATAAGCATTACTTCATAATAAATGACTTCAGGTTTATATGAATTATGCATATTAATTTTTCCACTAAAAAAGAAAATATGTCAAAATAAAATTCAGAATGGTGAAGAATCTTTACGTGATTATACGTGGAACAATCTTATTTAATTATATTTACTTAGAACAATCTTATTTGATTATGATATAACAATCTTATTTGTTTATGATAAAATCAAGAATCAATTATGAATTCTTATTTGATTACAATTTTATTAAATAAGAATCCAATTGTAATTAAAGATATCTGGATAAATTTGAGTAATATTTTATAACTTCTAATTGATCCGGGAACCTATTAAATTAGAAGTTAATTATAATTATGAATACTTCAAAATTACATTTACCGGAAAGAGTCTTAGATTGATCAATTGGTTAGTTAATTTATGAATTCTTAAATACCGAGAAAGTGCATTAAATCAAAGGGTTTTTCTCATATTAGTCCCTTAAATTATGTGTATTTTGATATTAGTCCCTTAAATTTTTGTAATTTGAATTTAGTCCCTTAAAGGGACTATTTAGGTTAAACGTTAAACATTTAAGGGACTAAACATTATACATTTAATTTAGGTGATCCAAAAGGGACTATTTAGGTTAACATTAAACATTTACGGGACTAAATTCAAATTACAAAGATTTAAGGGACTAATATCAAAATACACATAATTTAAGGGACTAATATGAGAAAAACCCTAAATTATAAATTAAAATGCTTATAAGTTTAACTACGAAAATGTGTGTTTGATCATGATTCCCTACTTTGGTATGGAAAATTTTGACTTGATTAGGGTTACTTGATTAATCAACAATTGATTTCTTTAGACATATCTTCTTCTTCACTATGCCATCAATACTAAAGTGGGTAGTTAAGTTAATAATAGGCCCTACATTCTAGACTGGGATATGACCTATATCCCAAAAATATATTGATATATCCTATGTACAAAATATACTATTTACAATTGCTCATGTTAATAAATTACATATGTGCAATTTCACATCCAAAAAATGGTCCTATTAAGAACATTTTTCTGTCAATTAAAAACTACTGTATTCGTTGACCGCTGCCTCAACCCAAGTTAGCCCTGGTCTACTTCTAATTGAAGCATCTTCATCACCTGTTATAGCATCACTCCACCTAAAATAGAAGCGTTTTTTAGAAGGTCATTTCAGATTGAGGTAACTGACGTGCATATGTTACATATCAAATGATTGGCCCCCATGTTAATCCCAGATAGAAGTGAATCTAACTTGTCACAAATGCTATTGTTTCTTTTTCAAAGTCAACCAACCCACCATATAAAGATTACCTACATGTAGCTAGCAATAACCTTTCATGTTACAAGAAGCATTACATACAAAAACAATGACTATCGGTATTTAGTTTCTTGGATTTTGGTGATTTACATATCAACAATGAACTGCAACGTGTAAACAAATCTACAAAAAAAAGCATCTAAAAATTTTGCATCCACCTTCTGAACCTTTAGCTCATCCTAATCCAAGCCAAGTTCCTAATGGTTTAAAGCCAGATCTCCACCTTGAGGACAAGGTGGCTCTTTTAGGGGGCGGTATTGATGCGGACCCGAGCCCGCACCCACCACAGGAGGCCGGCGGCTATCTAGGGGGACCCATCCACCTTTAGTCACTTACGTGCGCCGTAGGAGGCGCGGTAGCACGTAGGTGGGTTAGTTAGGGGTATTCTAGTCATTTTAGACTAGATTAGTAATTCCCCACTTTTCTATAAATTAGGGCTAGTCGTCTTTATTTTATTTTCATGCTTATTTTGTGAAGAACAATTGTAGGCGTCATTTGTGAGGGATTTAGGCTTTGTTCCGTGCAACAAAGCTAGGAGAGCGAGTCTCCTCTCGAAAGAGGCTCATTTATCAATCTATTTTCATCGTTCTTCGCAATTTAAGATCCAAAAATTCCACCTTTTTATATTTTTTTCCTCTTAATTTCTGAAATTAATTGATACGAAACCCTAGTTCGTATCAATATCCAACCTAGGATCATCAATCCTGAGCTCTCAGATGAGTGAAAATGATCTTGACTAAACTCTCAACCGCACACAAAGTTGCAATGAGCATCATCAGACAGATTTGCTGAACTTTGCATCAGTGTTTTACAAAAAGCAACCTGGATGGCCATGTCAGCTAATAAGTCCAACCTTCCAGCCGCTTCACTAGGTCAGCTTTAGGCTCCGACGTGCATTTAGTGGTTTTTCTCGAGAAACTAATTTGCATTATTGACATGAATAAGCGTACTATTTACCGCACTGATATTGGACTAAGAAGATTACATGCTACCCAAATTCCTCCTACCAAAAAAGAAGTTACAATGGTAGCAGCGGAGTCGTATGCTCTTGTGAGATCCCATGTCTGGCATGTCAGATTGTGAGGTAGCCCACAACACTCATCAAATCGCACAATACTTTCGGGTTTTTTTTGAAATAGGCCTCCCAAATCATGTCTTATTCGAAAAGAGTCACAAAAATCGTAGCATTTGCAATTTAGTCCACCAAATCATATAAATCACTCGAAAAGAGTCCCTTCAGAGGACATAATTGCAATATTTTTTTTAGAAATCGGTCCCAAAAGGGACACTTTTCGAGTGATTTATATGATTTGGGGGACTAAATCGTAAATGCTATGATTTACGGGACTCTTAATAATATATACTCCCTCGACCCCCTTCAACTTTTCGAATAAGACATGATTTGGGGGGCCTATTTCTAAAAAACCCCTCTTAAGAAAGCAAATAAGATGTCACCAGAAAGACATAAATATTTTGGATTTCTATTCTAGATTTATATATGCTAATAACGAAGAAGCATATAATGGCATAATCATAACTATATTCGTTTTCCATTAAATTTGTCTGTTGCAAACTGGCTCGTTGCAGCAGGGTAAACTTCCCATATTAAAAGACCAGCAGGCTATAATCTAAAACATCCAACATGTACAGATCTAAACCATCTGTTTGCAAAACAAACTATACATAATCTCAAACCAATTTATACACTTTGTAGCTTCACAAGACTTCCAAAAACTGAAGCTTTTCTAAGGAAAATGATGCCCATGACCGCTGACGAGATAGACATGCAAAATAAACAAAAAAAAAATAGATCCCACTTGGAATTGAGACTACAAAAGATCTAGCCCACAATATCTAAGTATATTTATTTACTTGCCGTTTAGTTGCGCAAATCAAATCAGGACATCAGATCAGAACACAGAAATCAACAGGCAGCGTCGGGTAACTGTGGATCTAAAAGGGAAATTGAAAAGATTAAAGGAGGAAAGAGGAAGAAGATCACCTTGCCGCCGATGATGAGCCAACAGTCGTTGTTGGTGTTGTGCTTTGAGACATCCTCCAATGTGAAAACTTTTTCATCGCTGCCCATCTCTCACTATGTTCTCTCTCTCTCTCTATTCCTCCCTCTCTCTCTTTCTTTGTGGATTGGTTGTTCAATTTGAAGACGGAGGCAGATGGGGGGGGAGTGTGGTGGGTGGGTGGGTGGGTGGTAGAAAAGAAGTAAATATATAAAGATAAGTTGCTTAGTACGCAGGAAAGATAATATATAGGGAGTTGCTATTATCACAGACCATATTGCTGAGTTCACAGTCCATTTATTTACAAGTTTGCCATTGACAATCTGTTGCTGAGTTCACAACCCACTTATTTACAAGTTTGCCATCTTTCTCCCCCTCTCCCTTCGCTGATGTTTCCCTTCTCCATCTCTGCCGTCGCCGTTCCCCTTCTCCGTACACAGATGCTCATCTGACTAAATTGGATAGGATTGAATCTGTTCAGATTTGACTCACTCGATCACTGAGTTCATCATAATCAGAATCAATGGTCAATCCACATGCTAATTCATATTCATTTCTTGCAAGAAACCATTTTCATAACTTGAAAAATAACACCAGCGCTAATCAACAAAAATCTCTTCTTGAGTACTATATTGGGCTAACTACCGGTTTTGTTGTTTGCTTCAGGTAAGTGGGTGCCAAAATCAAGCAACCTACATTTAAGCATATAATATTTAAACCTAGCTGATGCTGAGGCTACTGATATTGATAGAGGCCAAGAGAAGAGGACGGAGGAGGCGGGACAACGTTACGACGCCAAGAGAAGTAACTAGGCGTCTGATCCATGTCTTGATCCGCATCATCATTTTGGCACCACCCCGCGCTCCTCGTCGACGACCTAGAAGCCATCCAATGATACTGCTGCTGCTGCCACCGACGTTCCCCTTCTCCACCGACGTCGGCGAAGGGGGAGGGGGAGGAAGATGGCAAACTTATAAATAAGTGGTATGTGAACTCAGCGACAGATTTTCAATGGCAAACTTGTAAATAAGTGGTCTGTGAACTCAGCAATGTGGTATGTGCTAATAGCAACTCCCTAATATATAAAGATACTTGCAAACCCAAAAAGATTTCGGTTTATTCAGTCTTTTTGTTATTTTTGGCCGTCTTTTTGTTATTTTGGCAAAGAAAAAGACCATGTACATCGACTCTGGCGGTGCACACATTCACATTTTTTCGAAAATGGTAAACAAATCAGCCAATTGTCACATCATACACATCCTATATTCTCGTTTTTCCCTATTTTCGATAGGAAATGTAGGATGCATCGAATTTGCTACGGTGCATTTATCAAGTCTCTTTGGCAAAATTATCACATCATAATGTCCAATCAATCATCTAATGTGACTCTTTTGCCAAAAATGACAAAAAGACTCAATACACCGGAATCTATATAAAGCAGCAATGTCCAAAAATCTTTCCGGTATATTTAGCAGGACTCTATATAAAAGGCAGTTTATTTTTGGAAGTATCTTTTCTATTTAGGAGTTGATTTGCGCACCCACCGTTTTACTCACGCACACATACCACTTATTAACAAGTTTACCATTACTCCCGCGCACATACCCCTTATTTAAAAGTTTGCCACTAAAATTACTCACTGCGCACGTCCGAGCCAAATTCCCAAAAAAAGCCCTTACGGCTCATGTAACGACCACTTTCCGGTCGTGTATTTTTGTGCGTATCTTGTTATCGGTTGTGTATTTGTTTTCCGCGTTTGGTTTTATTGTTTCTGTTCCGTAGCTCAGACGCGTGAACGAACCCCGTATCTACGTCCCTCTCGGAGGCGCGATCGCCCCAATATCTTGTTTATAATTTTTGGACGCGTAAAGGTAAAAGTTGTAATAATCCTATTAACATTTTTAACTTATATTCAAAAATTCAAACCGTTAAATAATCAAACGCATTAAGAAAAAAATCTGAATCTAGTTAAAACCCATTTAAAATTCAAAACTTAATTAATATCCTAACGTATTAATTTTCTTATCCTTATCTAATGTTATTAGTGACTAACTATGCTGTTAATGTAAGATGACCAACTCAAACTTTTAGAACCTAACTAATTATTATTTTTAAAATCATATCTATTAACTAACGGATATCCCACAAAATCCCAACAGATCCCCACGTCCCGTGCACCCATATCCCTCAACCTCTCTCCCACGTTTCCCCTCTAACCTACCCTATAATAAACAACCCAGCACCTATTATTAAAAACCCTATGAGCAACACTGTGTACCCAGGCCTCTCCTTACTCACGTGTTCCTCATTTAAACCCTAGGCCTACCTTTCCTGCGCCCGAAGCCTTCAAGCTTCTTCCTCCTCCTATCTCAAAAACCCCCAGAGCCATACATCACACGCGCAGCGCCTGGCGACGGTTGCTCTCCTCCCTCATGGCGCCTACCCTCCTCCCCTTCCCGCACGACGCAAAGCCCTACCTGATTTCATCCTCTCCCCTACGCGACAACCCACGCCCAGGCGACCCCTTTCCCTCCTCCACACGCCAACAAACGCCGCCACCTGCTCCCCTCATCGCCCAGCAACGCTACACAGCGCCGCAGCGGCCGTTTCCCTCGCGCGCGCCCAGACCCGGCGCCATCGATCTCCTTCCTCACGTTGCAAACCAACGCCGGAGCCCCAAGGCCGCCTGCTTCATCTTCTCAGATCCCCGGCAACCCTTTCGAACGCCAGCCTTCCTCCAGCGCGCCCAGTCACGCGCATACCGCCGTGTTTGCCGCCCTCCTCCACGCCGACGTGCGTACAGACGCATCACGGCCTCCTCCGCGAGCTACTACTCTTCAGGCCTTGCTGACAGCCGCGTGCAGCCCGATGCCGCAGCCCTTGCCCTCCTTCCGAGGCTCAACGTCGTTGTTTCGGAGCCGTAAGCGTCGCCGCTACCCATCGCTGCATCCCGATCCTTCGCTGCATTACCGGTTAGTAGATCTACCTCTTAAGACACCATAACCCACACCGTAACGTAGAGAACCTAATAAAAACGAATCACTAGACGTCATAGGAACTAGTTTAACATTTGTTAAAATCAAAAACAGCTTAATCTGATTATATATTTTGTCAAAACAGCGAACAGAACTCACCGTAGCGTAGTACCTATCGAGACGTTTCCGACGACACCAAGAACGCCAAAAACAGGCAAGTGTGCAACTTGATATGATTTTTTGAAGTTTAATACTTAATACATCACTGTTACCTTATGCTGTATAACTTGAAAACTATACGTGAAATAACGCATGAAAATGTTGCCATGACAACCTGGACTAAATTTGTGATACAACGGCATATCATACGATATACTTTAATTTTAAATAACAACGAAGAAAAATTGTTTTCTGTAGCTTGTTCGGTAAATCTCATGTTCAACGTTATATTAAAATTGTTGCAAATGTTATTCAACTCACTTTTGCTTATTGAAAATGTTATAATAACAGATTAATATTGATAACATTAAATTTCTGCAAGTCTTGAAAATGTTTAACAAGTTGAGATATCGTGGAAATCGTGCGCCTCGAAGGCGGAATCGCGAATTCGTGAGGTCGTGTGAGTCGACTAGGCTGGCTTGTGTTTTAGCACAAAATTGGGGCGGGTTAGGGTTGAGCGGCCACTAAGCGTATGAAAGGGTCATGTCTTCAAGAACACCAACTATACGGTGGGTTAGTATCAATCGCGATTATACCCCCGCGAGAAGAATGACTTACTCATCACGTCTTAAAGGCGAGAACCCTATGATAGATGTGAACTACTGACATGAAACTTGCAACGCTAACGTGATCTCAGTAAATTGACATGTTAATGAACTCAAGAAACCTTTACTTCTTAAAACTGCTTAGAAATGCATGATATGAGTGTCTCGTCTTATTTCATTTAAAATGGCACGTTTAAACTTATTGCAGTCATCTCTTTTAAATTATTTAATGTCTCTTGAATTCATATCGTTGCATATTTTGCCTTGGGTTGCTAATCTTTTCTTGCACACCCTTGCTGACATACATTCATGTTTTTGGATGTATGTCAGACTCAGAGTTTGAGCGCTAGGAAGATTCTCTCGAGACACCTGACTTAGAGAGCCAGAGTTCGCCGTAGTCGCTGAGCCGCTTTTTGCGGAAGACTAGAGTTCCTTATCTGTCGCTACTTTTAGTTTTAGTTTTAGGGCCTTGTAGTAGGATTAGTGTTTCATTGTTGTTTCCTTTTTGGCCATGCTGAGGCCGAGTTGTTTTATTTCTTGTACGAACAATTCTGGATGTGCCCTTTTTAATTTAATGAAATGTTATGTTTATTGTTCTGAAATACATGCAAGAACCTATACTTCGATTGGTGTATCACTACAGACGCTTATTGGGCTCGGGCTTCACCGCTCCAGCCCAAGCGGACCGCGTAACGTTCTCGCTTCCGGTGTCTTTTGGGAAGCAGGCGTTACAGGTTTTAGTGGTGGCCCATGCAGGTCCTGCAACTACGAAATTCATAACAATGAGAATACTTTTCATTAGCCAAAACATCCAAAAATAGTTCGTACGCAAAATTACTCGAATACCTTGTCTTAGCACGATAGGAAACCCAATACCAGGATAATCAGAAGAGTTAGTTAGACGCTCGTGCTCGTTAGTTAGACACCCTTGCCACGACTTAGTATTATCATCTTGGGAGTCTCCCTAGCGATTGGTCATCCAGCCCTGACCATATTAGATTTTTGAGGTTCGTTAGTCGTTCGCTTAGATGTATCGAATCTAGGGCCCAACTGAACGTAGCGATCGTCGCATCCGTGCAAGTCAAACCTGAGACGCCTGCAATGAGTAGACTTCGAAGCGTAGGATTTTCCTGATCTATAAATAAGATCTCGATCGCGATCCTCAATGAACCATTACCTCGGCTATCCCTATCGCAGTCTAGTACGTTGTTGAACCCTAGTTCTAAAGCTTAGTCGACCCAATGATTATTTTTCCCCTGATTTTACTATTTTCATAATCATTACACTTCCATGTTAATGATCGTAGGAAGCCATCGTAGCGTATTTCATAGAGTTACTTCTTAGTCGTCCTTATGTTTCGATCGTCGAACCTATTCCTTGTCCTCGATTCACATAAATTCTTCAGGTCCGCCATCTTTAACCTTGAACCTTCCCATTGCAGATCCAGGGTCTTTTAAAAAGTGTGTTCGATATTTCTTTTATTGAATTCTTCGCTAAGTTTAAAATCCTTTCGAAAACTTTTACTTAGATTTTCTACACTTCAGTCGACTTAAACCCGACCTTGATTATGAAACTCTTCTGACGTGATCTTTAGTCACTATCTTATGGCGATTTTTCTAACGTACATCTTTCGCACTTCTATTTCACATGACCTCGTATAGCTACTCTATTTTCCTCATGTAATGATCTTCTTTTAAAAACTTTATTTCTATTTCGCTAGTTCAAAATATCATCTTCTTTTTCTTACTAACATATTTCAAAACAATCATTCATACATACTTTTAAAATACCTCCCTAGGTTAAAAGAAACTTCAATATCTTGTGTATTAGTCTTATAATCATTGTCTTTATATTTCTTTAAAAGTAAAAATCTTTTTACAAACCTATTTCCATTTACAAAACAAGCACTACACCTCTATGCCCATATTACTCCTCACCTATTATTTGATTGATCATATTTTACGTTTTAACTTCTACCGTAAGCTCGCTATTTTACGTAAGTTATAAAGATGTTATTATTATTATTATTATTACACATATCATTATCTTCTTAATTATTTAATTATTCATAAATATTGTATGTCACCCAACCGACTAATCTCTTATCCAGGCCACCTCTGGGACCGTCCCTCACAACATTATTTCGTTGCATCATTCAACCTTGAATCCTACACTATTGCTTAGTTTTCACATCAGTGCTTATTTTTGCTTATGTCGGCTTTAGTATAGGTATAGTGTGACCGTTAGCATTGATGGTAGTGTTGTTGTGGTGCATGTATATGGATAGTGGGCGTGGACCTGTCACGCCCCGCTTCCCAAAACAACGGAGGCGAAGTGTGACTAGGCCCGCTTAGGCCAGAGCTACGAAGCCCTAACCCAATAAGCGTCTGTGTGAAACCAAGGCAAAGGTACAGGTCCCTGCATGTTAGTACAGAACAATAAAAAGTACAAGAAGGAAAGAACATCACAAATTTTATTCCAACATATCAATAGTACCAAGTCTCAATGCCCGAAGGGCTACAACAGCAGGAAAGTAAATCTAATGGTGCAAGCACTCAACCTTAACAAAGAAACATAAAAGGTGCTACGCACCCAACAAAGATAATAACGCCTCTGGAATCTGCTACTAAAAGTCTCTAACTCTGATCCTCCTCGGGGTCGTACTCGGGATCAATGCCCTCTGGCTCCACGTCGGCAGTCAGGTCAGTCTCCTCCACGTACTCTGGCTCAATCCCTAACGTACAGCACCAAAAGAAGGAACTGTACGTCAGGCAAGGTCTACAAGAAAAGATTAGACCAGGCTACAAGTGTACCATTTACTTACAACATTTTACTGGTTGATTAACATGCTGAGGTTTTTAACAACAGAAAGAAACATAACGGACAAGTAAACAAGACAAGTAGTAGTCACAGCGAGTGCTATGGACTACGGGACTAGCCTACAGGTGTCAAGTCAAGACGGAACACGGGAAGCCAGACAAGACAAGACAAGACAAGACACGAAAGGGTTCACGCCTGTTCGGTTCGAGGGGGATCAATCCCTCTTGCCGCTTGCACGCTCAACCCTACCCCATAACCCCAAGAATCGTGACAAGACATGGGATCACTTGCTCTAGCTTGGCAAGTGCCCAATTGCTCTCTGAGCTGTGTATTGGTACATGGGATCACCTGCTCTAGCTTGACAGGTGCACAATTGCCCATCGGGCTGTGAACTAGTACAAGGGATCACTCGCTCTGGCTTGGCGAGTGCCCTATTGCACAGCGGGCTATGCAGATGGAAAGGAACAAGACACGACGAAACAGGAAGGGTTGTACTAGGGTGTCCACAACTCACGCACACGCGTGTCAATCCTATGATGTCAGAAATTGTTGTTGTTGGACTCAGATTTCGTTGTCAAATCTGAGCCATCAAAGCGTCCCAGACGCTATCATTTCACGTCCGGTCCTCAAGTTTCTAAATTAACAATCCTAACAAGATGAAGGCCCAAAACATGGCCAAGAACGCAAGTGATACACTTGCCTGTGGTGGCGAGCGCGTCGTCTCCCTGGTACGCCTCGTCCAATCGTCTCGTCGGCGGAAAAGTGTCTGAAAATCGTGACACGGCGACGGTGTCAGATCACGATTCATTAATCCCTATTAGGGTTGTGTCTAGGTTATCGGGACTATCCTATCCAGTTAAAAATCACATTTTTAATATAATTGACCTAATCGACGATCTATCCTATGTGTGCATGCATAACGTCCATTCGTCGATTTCTACGGTTGTACAACGTTTTAAAGATCCGCGGAAAATAAATTTAGTTTGATTAGGTTGCGACTTTTATTTAGGGTTTGATCATCTATTGTGGGGGTTACTATGAATTTAGAGAACTAACCTGGAATTGACGGTTGCACGAAGATCCGGCGTCAAATCTGGAAACTTTACGTTGTCCGGAAATTCCTAGGCCGCGGTTAGCGCAGCGAGGAATGTTGATCGTCGGTGGTGGTGAAGATCCCAGCGTCTCCCGGCGTCGTTGTTGCTGGATCTGAGATGGGAACACCGTTCTAGGGCAAAAGGGAGAAATGAGAGAAAGGGAGAGCTTTGGGGAAGGTGGATGACGCAAGGATGGAGGAACGAGCAAAGGGGAGGACGTGAGAGGTAGGGGAATAGGTTTGGGAAAGAGGGAGACTGAAAATAATCAGGAGAAATGAAAGAGAAAGCCCCGTTTAAATAAGAAAATGAAACGGCGGCTAGCACAAAAATTAGGGTTTCGGGGTCAACTAGTCGGTCAGAGAAGGGCGGTCGACCGACTAGTTTGGGAACTAGTCGGTCGGTCGTATAACTGTGACCGACTAAAACCCAAACCGTGAACATGGTTGTTGTAGAATTTATAGAGTTAGTCGGTCTGTGAAGGCTCGTCGACCGATTAGTTTGCAACCTAGTCGGTCGGCCAGTGTTCATAGACCGACTAAAGGGTGAAAATGGTCAACAAGATATTTTGAAGGTTAGTCGGTCAGAGAAGGATACCTAACCGACTAGTTCGTCAACTAGTCGATCGGTTTTCGTTCTTTGACCGACTAACGGTAAACAGTAACCTGATGCGAAAAATGATCAATGTACTTAGTCGGTCTGCGAAGAAGTGTTGACCGACTAGTTCGAAAACTAGTCGGTCGGTGGTTGAACTTAGACCGACTAAGCGTAAACAGTAACTCAAGGAAAAAGCCTGACAAAAACTAGTCGGTCCATGAGGAGTTGTTGACCGACTAGATGTGGTCGGTTCCTCAACGTGAACCGGTTAACTTGCACAGGAAGTCGCCAAAATGAAGCGGGACGCTTCGGGATGATTCTAATGAGTTCCAAGAGTGATCCTATACTAAGATGTGAGCGCGGAGAAGTAAAGAAAGAAGACGAACAATTGCATATATATATAAATAATATTCATCATACAAAAAACCAGCCGTTACAGGACCCATGTGTGTGAAACTCTATATACCACCCACGTATGAATGTGCTTACCCTTAGTATATTAATATAGTGTGATTATCTACCATGTCATGTGTGCATGTACGGTAATATGTGACGTATCTATTATACATTTGACAGAGATTTTTGAATCCCAGGGCTGACTAGGGCAAACTGGTTGATAGAAAGACGGTCTGGATTTAATCTTAGGGAATGAACGGTAGAGATGAGGTTTTGAGAAAGTTTTGGAGGGAAAGCTTGTGAATGAGAGAGAAAATCCTTGGGGGGAGGGACCGAAATTTATACTTGAATTAAAAAAGTAGGCTGAGGATTTAATGCACCCTGTCCTTTTCTGAAAAAAAAGTATGCTGAGGGTTTAATGTATCCCGTCTTTTGAGGGAAATAATCATTTTGAAGTTCCAACAAATGCCATCGGTTTCCCTTCTTCGCCTTTGCTCAAAACCCTTGCCTGTCTCCACGGTCTGCAAACCATGGCGGAGATCACCGTGGGAATGGTAGGCCAGCATTCGACCAGCAAGACCGCCGACCTCATCCTCCAGCTCATCAAGGCGAGACTGCCATCGCCATGGCCATCACCAAATCCCAGAGCCAAGAGACGCCCTTTGCGACTGTCTCTGCATCGGAGCTATTCTCGCTCGAGATCTCGAAGACCAATGCATTGACTCATGCGTTTAGGAAGGCGATCGGGGTCAGGATTGAGGTTATTGAGATCTCCATCGATTGGTCTTCTACAGGTTTGGGGATTACTTCTTTTTTTCCTGTTTGCAACTTGATTTTTGAGTTTTATGTGTTGATTGTGTTTAGAACTGAGTAGATTTTTAATGATCCCAGTTTTAATTGTGCGAAAAGGTTATGAAATTTACACATTTGGGTGAATATTTGGAGTAATGTGTATTAAAAATGAGGGATAATTAGTAATATTTGTGTTTATGTTCATTATTTGGCTTGCTAGGAATTTGGGGGAAACCATTATCTCATAAACAACCCTGATCTGCAGGTAAGCTCAAATCCTCAACCACAAATTCTCAGAGATCTTCCCTCTGCCCTTCTACCAAAAGGTACCCATCACTCACAACCCTTATCAATCCATTGACAGTGAAAATCAATGAATTACCTCGATTGATTTCTGAAATTCCAGAATGTCGGTTCGTTTGGTGCTCTCACTGGATTTGCCATAGGTGTGCTCTTCATGTGGAAGTTCTTGATGTCTCTATCGGGCAAGTTGAGGCAGAGACTGTCGAAAAAGGGTTCGACGGTTCATTTCTCCTTGGTGGAGTCACCCATACCGAAGCTCCCCATGCCAAAGCCGTAGCTAGAGTCACCCATGCCGAAGCCCTACCATGCCGTAGCTGGAGTCGCTACACCCATGAAGAAGAAGGAGAAATCGAATAACTAATTTCAGGCAACATACTTTGAGGTATGTTGTACAAACTGATTTTTAGTTTCAAATTTAGTGTAATGATAGATTTTCAATCGATCATTTAAGTTTTGAACTTATCTTAGTTGTCATGGTTAATTGAATTCTTTCTATCAATCAATAATCAGGGAAAAAATTAATTTTCAGAAATGCATATAGAAGACGAAACACATGGAGACGAAGAAGCACATCAACTGAATAAGATTCTTCGACATATGTTTTGAAGTTTTGATCGTGAGTTTTGATCTTAATTTTTAATTTTATTCATATGTTCAAAGGGTTATCTTATTTTTGTTCTTGGTTTGTTTTGGTTTCCAACAAATCAAGTGTTTGTTCTATCTATGATTTTAGTTCTTCTACACATCAAATGTTTGTTATAATGCCAAGGTTAACATAAAACTGTTTCTGGCTGCCATTGCTCCATCACTTGATTTTTTGGGGAAGGGGCCAAAATTTAAGTAAGCCACGAAAGGATGCATGTTCTCTCCATTCAATTGGAAGCTGTAATGTTGTTCGATATTGTACATAAATGACCTATTATACATGACTAAGATCACAAAAATTGGTAATTATTGTGATCCGTAGCTTCTTAAGTAAAAATTTATTTTTTTCCCTTTTCCAGCTTGCTTTTGTTTTGCTACATTTGTTGTGATTATTCATGTATGATTACTCAGAGTTTATGTTAAATTTCAAAGTAAATATTTTGTTGTTGCCCATAAAATAAGCAGAATTAGAGTTTGCCATGCTTTAATGAGCTACTTTCGATTCAATCAGTTTTCTATTTGTTGTATTTGCCATTTATTTTATCTTCTTATTATTTTGGCAAAAA